>VZUI01000290.1:0-57319 GCA_013401135.1 Cettia cetti | reverse complement strand
CCTTCCTTCCTTCCTTCCTTCCTTCCTTCCTTCCTTCCTTCCTTCCTTCCTTCCTTCCTTCCTTCCTTCCTTCCATAGCAGTAGATATATAGAGAGATAATTTACTTTATGTTGGACTACTCTGGAGGAAGTTGAAATGGAAATCTGTAGTTTCTGTTAGAGAAATTTGGCACAGGGCTACATGCCTTCCACAGACCTGCTGTGCACACAGCTATGCACAGGGCTAGTTTATGAGAGGCTAATAGTCCTCTGCTATCACAGAAACAGTCTCCTGGCTTGGTGACATGAAGCCATTCCTCTCCTTTGTTCTCACAAGTAATAGCTTGGGAAAGAGAAAAGCAGGAAACAAGCCCATAACAACAGGGAGATAAAATATACAGCAAGAAGGATGAGGAATAACAAATTACTGCATTTGTTGAGCAGTTGTCACAACAGTCTTTGGCCAATTTATCATTACACTTGGCAATGCACTTTTTTTGTAATCATTTCCCAGTACTAAATTAGCTTTGGCGAGGGAGCAATAGGCATTTGACTTTCACTTTTGCAAACAAATGAGGATAAAAAAGTGCCGTTTACGATGGCTGTCCTAAAGACAGACACCCAAAAGAGCTGCAGAAAACTAAGACAGCAACAGGTGTGCAGCCACATATGATGAAATTACTTTTCCAAGAGTGCTAAGATTACCAGATGGAGCTGGTTGTTGGCAGCAGGAATTACTTTCAGGCATACAACTGAGGGCAGAGTACAAGTCCGAATCACTGCAGCCAGTGCCCAGAAAGGAGCTGTCACCCCACCCAGCTGTGGCACATCTTCATGGGAGCTTTGCCAATAAACTTTCAGCTATTGCCTCTGTCTGTACCAGGAATACCCCTTTTTTCCCCCTGAAATCGGCTCTTCTGCAGCTCCTACGCAGGAAATCTGTGTATGAGAAGAAACTCTCAGAACCTCAAGGAAATCCCAAATTGAAAGGACAATCCCTGTTCCCTGCTTTGCTGGGTCCAAGGCAGGATGAGCTGAGGGATCAGCACCCTCTGGCTGCATCCTTTACAAAAGAGAGGGTAAAGCCAGCAAACCAGACTAGTTTCCTCTTCAGTGGCTCCAAACCTCTTTGCTGACTTACACATCTAATTAAGAAACTACAACTAACAGACAGGACTTTCAAGAATCAATGCTAATCATAGGCTTAACTATTTTTCTTGAACCAGGATCAAATGATTGCAGTTGACAGGATTAAACCTTCACTAAGTAATTATTTGGATTCTAATACACTGCAGTCACTGCAGAAAGATTTGCATATGCTTGGAGGAAAAAGTGGCCATTAATTATTACTATAATTTTCCACAAGGCAAAATGAACTTGCCATGATACCCAAACATCTGATTTGATCTAGCAAGAATTATACTCTTTAATAGCCACTAAAGAAAAACCTAAACAAGAAAATCAAGGCACACACAGACAATGTACGGACTGCCAGGCACCATCCAATGCATACCTTCACACCAACATTAAAAAATATTTTAAGGAATGAAAAAAGGAGTCCCGATGCATACCAAAGAAGAAACAAATGTACAGTGGGTGTACAGGTGTACAAACATGCATTAGGAGCAGACCTGAAGGAATGACCAAAGTGGAAGGTTGGATGAAACAGAATCTGTAGAAGAAAGAAGTATGGAGCAAATGGGTGCAATGGAGAAAAGACCCTCTTCCCAGAGGTACTTCTGCAACGGAGTACTAGCAGAATGTAAAGCTCAGGTGATACAATGTTTAAGTGAAGTGGGTCAGAGGAATTAGCAGGTATATTCCTCTCTCTCCAGGGCTGCAAGTCACCCCTCAGAGGAATCACAAAATCATACAGTGGGAAAAGGGACCGGGTATTTATCAAGCATAGTCTTCAGAGTGATAAGTTTTTTTGATTCATGGGGAAAACAATTGTGAATTAAATTTCCACCACGGAGATTTAAGAAAAACAAACAAAAAAATTCCCTTCATCTGAAGAAGAAGCATTACAAAACAGTGGCAATGACCATCTAGCTTCCCTGCCAACATGGGTGGTACCCCAAATCTCAGGCAACACCACAGGTCCATGATTCCTTTTACATTTACTCTGGCAGCTAAAGCAGCTTACCATCATTTCCACAGGAAATGTAAAGCTGGCTCTATAGGAATTAACAGAAAAAAAATCTTACCAACAGCTGAAGATGCTCACCCAATGACAGTTTAGAACTTGACATTAAAGCAAATGTTTTTACAAGTTTGTCCTGCTACCCAGGCAGGCCTGTGCCTGATGCTGGAACTTCTGCTCTTTCCTGAGCCTTTCTTACATGCCAAAGAGCGAGCACAGTGTATCCTGCTGGGATCTGCACAGAAGTTCTCAGCCTGTCTGGCTGCTCTTGGCTGAGGCCACTCACACATTTGCTGTCTCAGTCCTTCATTAATGCCCTCGGTTTCACAGCATCCTGCTGAATTAAATACAAGGTGTGCAAATGTCAGCTATTAGCTTCAGCAGCACTGGGAGGGGTTTTTCCAGCTCTCAGCAAGCAGCTGCCATAGTAATAGTCTTTGGCTTAATTACACCCAACCCAACTTTAGCCTCCAGCTCTTACGAAGTCAGAAAATAGGATTATTTCCTAAAAGCCTCCCCAGGAACTTGGGAACATTAAGGGAGAGGGACATCAGCAGGGAGGACCAGACAGGAGGTAGCAAGAGAAGAAAGGAGCCCAATCCAAGAGATAAGACTGTTTTTTTCAGTATATTTGTTGTGATTTAATCTCACAATTGGTTTGGGGTGACTTTTTTACATTTTATTCTTATGACTGCTTCAGACACATGATTAGCTTATATAGAGAGATACAGGCCCAACTGGACATGCATTAAGGGGCACTGATGCCATTGTGGCTCCCACTTGTGGGATGCAGGACCCAGAGATCCCCACTAACACCCTTCACTCTGTGTTTTCTGCCAGCCAAAGCACCTCAAATCCCCCAACTGCAAGGATGGAAACTTAAAAAAAACCAAACTGGGTGGGAAAAGTGCCCATAAATTAGTGGAAAATGAGCAGGGCAAGTAAGGATTGTCACCACTGGGCAAGTCCAAAGTGGTCAATGGGGATCCTGTGGTGTGCAGAGCATAAGGCAAGGCTCCATCTTCCCACCACTGAGCACCCTCCAGCATGGTAAGATGCACCAGAGAGCAGCAGTGGGAAACAAGATGGTTTCAGTGCAGCAGATCTCCATTTTGACAGATTCATGCAGATGCTGTGGGTTGGTCCATGGTCAGGTACTTCCTAGCCCAGCATCCTGCCACAGCTGATAAGCCAGCAGCATACCCAAGCCTTCATTACGATTATAATCAAGTTTCTCAGCTGTCTTTACTCAAGTAAGAGAGCAATCTTGCAACACACACAATCTGAGTTCAGATACTGGAATCTCAATCCTGACTCAGAGCCATTCTTACTAAAAATGGCACAGATAAAATTCTATTCATTTCTGGCTCACATACTGCTGAGGGTACCCCAACTTTCAGGGTTTGGGGTTTTTTTCCTTTATAAGAATTGGTGATTTAGCTATATTTAGATGGCTTCTGTTACCACACTACCTGACTACTTCTAGTATAATTTACCCATGAACTGACAAATAACATAAGGAAATAATATCAAGCCATTGTAATATACATGTACATATAAGTAATATACATGTACAACACAATCCTCACAATCCTATTGTTTTCCATTTTCCCATTCCCAGTATATACAAAATTGCATGAAATCATGTAAAATTGTATAAAACAAGGTTTAGCTGCAAAGAGGTAACAGGTGCAGGATTTCAAGCAGCAAAGATTCCCAGTGATAGCAGACAACAGCTCAATTGCTGCTTAACTACTACCAGAACCAGCTCACAATACTACAACTGGCCATGGGTTTCTAAAATATAGCCAAAAGTAAACTCAGATTAGTTCTCCTCCTGCCCTTGGAGAATGCCAGAGCAGGGTTCAGGCACTAACCCCAGAGTTTCTGCACTGTTCACTGGCTGGGTGCTGCAGCTGGTTTTTCCACACCTCCAGCAGAGAAATCCTCTGTAATTCAGCTGGAATCTCATTTGTTTCCTGAAACTCCCATCAAAACTAAATGTTACTTGGTGGCTTCAGAAAACTTCCACAGCCTTTGTAAACATTCTAATAATTTTGCACAATTAAGAGCAACCACGTGTAGGAGAAAAATTGCAGGTGTCTGACATCACACTGCAACGGAACAGGAAAGAAGAGCAGGAAGGGAATGTGACAGGATGAGGTTCCAAGAGAACCTGAGGTGGAAGAATGCAATTATCCCAACAAAAATAGGAGCTGAAAATTCATTTTTGGAAAAGGTGTTCAGTTTTTGTACTCTGAGGCAGGTGTTTCCACCAAACACTTTTACATCCACCTCTGAGTTGATCTTCAGACCTAAAAATGGACATTTTCCTTCAGTTTAGTACTCCTGAGCCTTTTAAAAGCGTGATTATATCACAAAGTGTTTGAAAACAAACCTTGCTGCCTATTTTGTCACTGGCTGAACACCACAGCACAAGAAACAGGCATTTCCAGCCCCTACAATCCTCAGTGTTCCCCCAAATACCTTAATGGAAGCATAAGCAGTCCCATAAGCAGCCAGCCTGCTGAGCTGCAAGGACTGTGTGGGAAATAGGTGACAGCTGTCACAGCAGCATGGCAGATTTACTATCACTTTCTGTATGGACACCACGTGGTGCAGTTTCACCATGCCCGGAAATAACAATAATAAGTATTTCTCATACTTTTTGCACATTTCTTTTTCAACTAAAAAAGCTCAGTTTCCAACCCAATGTTTTCTTCTAACAGATTCTCAGCATTATAAACAAAAAGAAACACTTGCGAGATGCAGCCCACGTTTTCACTCTTGCTTTATGAATCTACTGCAATACAGCAATCTGGGGTATCTTATCTCTTAAGCAGCCTGGTATCTGTCAAATGCTACTCTCATGATGGCTTTGCACAGATTCACCACTCATTCAAAGTCCCATTCCAGTTTCCACTCTCCTGACGTTCACTTGACTCAATCCTGTAGACAATGGAGATCAGGAATGCAACAACGAATGCCAATAAACATACACATGAAGTAAATCGAACTATCTCTTTGAAAGGCTGGAAATCCTGTGATTCACCCCTGCATCAAAATGGATAGTATTGCTTATTCACCTTTGGAATCTCCATTCATATAGTGCTATTCTTAGTAAATCATAGAAAAGCTTGGGTTGAAGGAGACCTTAAAGATCACTTAGTTCCACTCCTCATGCAAAGGGCTGCTACATGACCCCTTCAGCAACTTGGGGAGGTGGGTAAATAAAAAGATAGTAAAATAATTAGGAAACTTGGCCCTTTACCTGTAAAGCATAATTTCATCTACCGAGTCACAGCAGAAACTGAAAACTGAACGGGAACAGCTGCAGGAGGGCAGAGGAGCAGCGGAAAGCTTTAGAGAGCTCTCCCATTGCCCGGCCTGTGGGTGACCCCTCCGAGCCACCTGCAGCGCAAAGGCAGAGCTCTGACAGCTCTTCTCCATGGCACCTGTCCCTGACAGCTGCCGAGCGACACCGAGATCCTACTGCCAAACATCCCGAGCGCAGGGAGCGGCAGCAGACGTGCAGTTCCCGAGGCACATCCCGGCTGGCTGCTCCAGCCTGAATGCGCTGGGAAACAAAGGGCGGCACGGCTTCACCGTGCCATCACTCCCAGATGGGAGAAGATGGGTCGGCTGGGCTGACAAGGCTACTGCTCGGGAGGTGCCGAAAGAACGGCAGCGGCCAGGAAACGTCCCAGCGAGAAGGGCACGGGTAAGCGCGGGGAGTGCCGGCCGGGAAGCCCAGCACACCTGGATGAGCCTGCTGCCAGGGATGCTCTCCGGGAGGGCTGTTTTCCGGGAAGGCAGCTTTCCTTCCCGCGGCCCAAAGGCGCCCTCTGCCATGCCCTGCCCTGCCCCGAGCGGGAACCCTCCCGGCAGCTGAGCTCCACCGAGCGCTGCGTTCCCGCCCGGGCTCCGCTCCGCCGCCTCCCGCCCCGCCGAGCCCTTTGTCCGCCGCGGGAGGCGCCGGGAGCCGGGAAAGGGGCACTGCCCGAGTTACCGATGGAGACCTCCTGGGCGAAGGCGAGGGAGATGAGGAGCAGCGGCAGCCCCACGGCGATGCAGGTGACGATCTTGTCGAGCGCCAGCTCCAGGCGCAGCCCCTTGTAGCGCGTCTCCGGCGGCTCCTTCAGCAGGAAGTCGGAGAAGACGTACTCGGTGGCGATGTGCGCGATGGCCATGGCGGGCACGGCTCGGCACGGCTGCGCTGGCCTGTGCCGTGCGGGGTTAGGCTGGGCCGGGCCCCGCTCGGGAACGCCCCCGCAGCCCGGGCCGGCGCCGCCCTGCGAGGCGCGGGGGACGCGCAGCGCAGTCCCGCGGTTGGGAAGGGGGGCGGCGGGCAGTGCCAGGCGGCTTGGGGTGACGGAGCCACAGAACGGCTTGGCTTCGAAGGGACTTTAAAGATCATCTAGTTCCAGCCCCCCTGCTGTGGGTAGGAACAACTTCCGCTAGACCAGCTTCAGCCTGACCTTAAACGCCACCAGGGATGGGGCATCCACAGCTCCTCTGGGCAACCTGTGCCACCTCTGCCACCATCCTCACAATGAAGACTTTCTTCATAAAATCTATTGTAAACCCACCCTCGTTCAATTTAAAGCCATTCCCCTTTCTCCTATCCTTATATCCTTGTATATCCTTATAAAGTGACATTCTCTCTCTTTTTTATAAGCCCTCTTAGGTACTAGAAGACCACAGAGAGGTCTGTCTAAGCCTTGTCTTCTCTGGGCTGAACAATCACAAGTCTGCCAGTCTGTCTTCTAGGAGAATTGCTCCAGCCCCTGCACGGAGCATCTTTGTGGCCTCTGGATGTGCTGCAGCATGTCCATGTCTTTCTTGTGCTGGGGGCCCCAGAGCTGGACACAGCACTCCAGGTGGGGTGTCAACAGAGCAAAGTAGAGGGGCAGAATCACTTCTCTTGGCCACACTCTTTCTGATGCAGCCCATGATGAATTTAACTTTCTGCACTCTGAGCACAGTTAGTTTGTTCATGTCCAGCTTTTCATCCACAAGAACCCCCAATGAGGCAGGCTCTCAATGGGTTCTCCCAGTCCGTACTCCTGTCTGTGGTTGCCTCAACCCAGGTACAGTGTTTAAAGGGAGGCTTCCTGTGTCGAGTTTGTGCCCAGCAGCTCAGGTCATCTTGCCAGGCACTGCCAAGAACAACCTGACTCTGTCCATGCTAGTCATCCATCAGTTGTTTGCACACACTATGGAGAGCCCCTGAGGCACTTTCTCCAGGTTGATGAGCCCCAGCTGTCTCAGCACTCATCTTCCCAACACAGTCCCACAGATGCTCCAAGCCCCTAACCTGCCTAGCACCATGAAATGTGAAATTTTCCCCACCCAAAGTGTTTGATCATTGCTTTTCAGGTTAATTTTTTGGGGAGTCAGTGGGGTGCCTTCACCTTCAATATCCCTTAATTTATATGCTCCTCTGCACTTCTCCTGTTTTTTTTCAGACCTCTGTGAGCTCGGAGTATCCTCAACACAGGAGTCACAGAAGTCAGATCTCCACCCCATGAAGAGCCACCTCCTGTGCTGTGCTTTCATGTAACGCTCCCCCAGATAATTTCTTTCTACAAAAAGGACGAACTACTCCCTTCTCCACTCAAATCTCCCTTTATAAAACTGCTATCCTATCTGTTTTCAATTGTCCTTCCTGTTTTTTCCAACCCATAAGCCAAGCCTCATACGGAAACTATTCAACAATACTGATTCCGTTTCTCGTTCTTTTTGTGATGGTCTTGTGCTGCTTTGCTGGATGAGGCCAGGAGATTTGACTCGTGCTGTGTATAAGTCAAGGTGCCTCAGACATTTATGTAATGGCATTAAGTGGTTTTCTGTTTTCCTCTATCATTAATTTGTACAAATTCCTAATATTTAATTGTCTTTCTGCCCACTAAAGAACACTGAAGCTAATGTCATTAAAATATTCCAGATAAGATCCCATTTCAGAGATGCTTAGACAGTATGATACACATACGGTTAGGATTGTTTTGTTCCATGTGTAGTACTGTAAATGTATCAATACTAAATTTTGTCCTTTTTTTCACTGATTTCTCGTGCTTAAGATTGTCACTCAACATGTCCTCTCTTTCTCACAACACTTAGATAAAATAGTGAAGAGCAAGGACAAACATGTACTACAAGTCATGTAGAACCCCATGAGTGACTTTCAACACGAAATCTGACTAATTTTCACTGTCTTTTAACCAGTTATTTAACCTCCATGGACTCCTCATCCCATGGGGACTTCTTTTCTTTAAAAAGATTTAACTGAAGACCTTCTCAAAGATCTTATGGAAATGTAAGCAGTTTATATTAATCCATGTTTTTTACCTATGCACTGAGTCCTTCAAAAACCTTCCTAAGACAAAATTTTCTTTGAAAAAAAAAAAGTATAAATTCTTCAAGTTGTCTTCAGTTCCTTTGGACACTTTCCTGGTTTTGTTTTTAGAACAGTTTTAGCCAGCTCCTGTTGTGTGGCTGACAGGGCTGTTTTTGTCCTCTGGAAAGTTTTTAAACGTTGACCTTGTATTTGTCACCTTTCAAGCTTTTGGATTTAGGACAGTTCCCAACTGCTACCCCAGTTTATAATCCAGATTTTTCATACTTTAAGGGCCTGTAGCACTCTGTGGAGAACATCCCTGCCTTGGTGACTTGATCTTCTGTTCATTTTGTTGCTTAACCCTTTTCCTGCCAGTGCTTCATCCCAGCACAGGTGCTGTCCTTCAACACAGATGTCAGGGCACAGCTAGCACAGGCTGCCTGCACCAGGCAGGCAATGGTAAACTCGTTGCTTTACACTTTTTGTGACATTTCCTGATCCCTGTGGCAGGCTGTGTCACCTGGTCTGGCAGCAGTGATGTCCTGGGGCTCTTTGGAGCCTTCATTCTGGTTTCACAGCCACTGTCCAGCTGAGGAGCAGGACAGAGGAAATGAACTGTGCCAGAAGGTACATACAAATAGCTGGATTTTTTTATTATCAATGTAATCACTTTGACAAACTAGTTTCTACAGTCAAAAGATACTTATGACTCTGTTTCTAAAACATTAGCTACCCTAGAAGTGAAGTATCAAATAATTTCCTTTCTTAATAGTGCATTTTAAGTGAAAGGCTTTAATTTTATAAGTACACAGAGAGCAAAAGTTCTGCACAGACAATATTTTTGCACAAAAGAGGAAACTCCAATTTTAATGTTTACAGGACAGGAAGATTAAAGGGTTTAGAGTATCTGTTTTTGCCAGCTCAAATGGGAGATTTTGAGAAGGGAATTTTGTTTGTTGATACGATGTAAATTTTGTAAGGGCTGGGTCCTGCATTTCTACTTTATGTGTGTGCTTTCAAATGACTGAGAAAAACAAAGAAATTACTGAGAAATATCCAAGAACCTTCAACATATTGTTTGACTGGACATCAATGCAGGACCCTTTCAAGCTACACTAGGTGTTGCACAGTAAAAATTCCTACATTTGAACATATTTTAAAGTACAGAAGTGGAAAAAATAAAATTTTAAAAAAACCCAAAAACCAGCGACTGGAATTTACATTCAAAATCAAATTTGTGTAAACAGTTTTATAAAGATTTTTGTTCTGGAATTCCTCTGCAAGAGCTATAGCAGGCATGAGCAGGCAAGAAGGAACACAACCTAACAAAAAATGAGCTATAAACATTCAAGTATCACTAAACATGTCCTGATTCTGTCTGTCTGCCTCACAGAGCACAAAGATCATCCTCCTGATGGCTTCATTACAGGTAGGGAGAGAGGTGTTGCTCAGTGCAAAGAAGAGGTGCAGAATCAGGACCATAACAAGCAGCATTTACAAAATCAATCAATCTCTTGGAGGTTGTTCAGGGTTAGATTTTTCAGGTAAATAAAAGGTGTTAGAAACTAACAGCCCAGGCACTGTTGAGCTCATCAGGTGCTAAAATTTGTAGGTCTTCAGAAATCTGTCCCCAGTGCACAGTTTCCTCATTTAACAGAGAAAAAAAAGGGACAATCACTTGAATGGTGGTGAATTCACTGAGCCAGACTTCAGGAAACTGCAGGGACTTTGAGATTGTCACCTGCTCCTTCAGAAGCTGACAACTTAAGCCAGTCCCTGGTGGTGTTTATTTCCATGTTTCTGCACAGAGCACATGGATGCCATTCTGCCTATTCCTTAATCCTGTGAAAACCCTGTGGATGCCAAGAGGTGTGCTGCTCTGCTCACTGCCAGATTGGACCTTGGACAAAGCTCATCTGAATCCAGAGGAGTGGAAATGATGATGGGTGGTACAAGGCTCTTGGAGCTGAGCCCTACAGGTCATGTTCACTCTTGTGAGCACTGGCCTTGGGGTAGGACAGTCAGCATATGCCCTGCTCCAGTTTTATTTGCAGCATGTTGCCTGGCAGTATTAAGTTAATGGTTGGACTCAGTGATCTTAGAGGTATTTTCCAACCTTAATGGTTTTATGGTTCTATGTCGTGAAATCCAGTGAGTCCCCGTGAACGATATTAAAAGTGGGGATTTACAAGGAATCTGCCAGAAATGCGCTTTTATCATGCAGAGCTGTGTAATGGATTCTATTTCCTTGGTGGGTGATGAAGCAGAAGAAGATTAATGCTGTTGACAGTAGAACAAGTCCAATGCAAAAAAAAGCTGCAAGTATCAGGCTGGCTTCTCCAGGACTCAAAGTTTTGCCAGAAAAATTGCCCACTTTGTTGTCGTAATCTGTTAAAAGAGAGTTGTCAATGAGAAATCTGTGCATGAATCTGAAGAATTTTAAATGGCATTTAAAAAAAAAATCATTACCCTTTGCAGTGGTTCCATTTGTTGCAGTAGTTGTATTGTATGCTTCAGTTTTGTGTCTTCCTTCTAAAGGAACCTCCCACTCTCGTCTCTCTTCTCAGGGTGAAAAAAAAGCATACTTAAGTTGAAAGTCTTAATAAATATTTTCAACTTTACTTTTGAAAAAGTAAAGTTGACTTTATTTCATTATTTCTACCTCATTGATCTGAACAGAAATTGTGATTAGATCATCACAGCTGTTCCTCTGGGCAGTTCCATGGGCAACATTCCCCTTCTCTGTAGACATCTCTGTTACTCCACTACTTACTGTAGTGATGGGACAAGGAGTAACTTTTAAACTCCAAGAGGATAGATTTAGATGGTATATAAGGAACACATTTTTTTATGGTGAGGGTGGTGAGGCACTGGCACAGGTTGCCCAGAAAAGCTGTGGATGCCCCATCCCTGGCAGTGCTCAAGGCCAGGCTGGATGGGGCCTTGAACAACCTGATCTAGTGGAAGGTGTCCCTGTCCACGGCAGGGGGGTTGGAGCTGGATGATCTTTAAGGTCTCTTTCCCTTCCAACCCAAACCATTCCATGATTCAGTTCTGCACTTGCTTGTCCATTTGAAATCTCCCAGCCCACATGAATATGTGGAATCAAATAGATTTGTCATATCCAAGGAAGGAGTATTTTGGCTACATTTGGCATCTGCATTTGTCATTGTGCTGCTACAGGCTTATAGGTATGAGGTGTGCCTACTGGCACTGTTTCAACTCTTAAAAGAGTGTAGCCAGCACAGTGGAGACCTGGGTGGGAGATGCTGGATCCAGATGTTTAGTGAAGTTATGTGATGTGGAGAGGCTCACAAAATGCTTTTGGCTTCACTCACATGTCTTGGAAGAGACAAATACCACTCAAAAAGTTTGCCAACTTCTTTTAGTCAAGAAATCACCTATTTCTTGGACAAGATAAACAACCATTTTCTGGAGCTCCTTTTATCCCAGCTGGTGTCTGCCTGTGCAGGGAGGAGCCCAAACAGCTCTGCAAGTCATCGGGGGTCACAGGAAGGAACCAGCACCATGCCAGACTGTAGGCACAGTGTGGCAAAAAGGCTGAAAAACAGCTTTGCAGATGTTTTCTGCACCACCTTTAAATGGCAAATGGCCCCTAGGCTGCCACTGTCTCAGAAGGAGACATGCACTTGTGAAGCATGGTTTTCAAGTTGCAGAAAAGTGCACCAAAGGTTGCTGTCTTTGCCATGTCATTAGGGGTGTTTGTCCTGTCTCTTATCACTGCTAACTGGCCGTGGCAGTGCAGGTGCTTCCCACCAGTGCACAGGTGAGCTCTCTTCCTTTCATCCCTGCCTTCCATCCAATTGTGCTGCAATACCACCTCTGAGTCCTAGGATGGTTCTGATACTGCACCTGATTTATTGATGGTGTAGGTTGTCTCCATGCCAGCATGGATGTGATCGGCCACGTGACAGTGCAGAAGCCACGTTCCAGGATTTTCTGCTACGAGTTCAACTGTCTGGAAAGTCCCAGGGAAAAGGTCATATACATCTCCTCTGTGGTCCTTATCTGTCTGTGGCAAAGCAAAACCAGAATGGTGAGAGTTGTGCCTCAAATACTCCCCCACAGGCACCAAAATATTCCAGTTAGACTCCCATCTCCTTAAAGTAGATCAAATTCTTCTTGTACATTTCTAGTGAGCATCATCCAGGGAAACTGAGGTCTGTGGACACCTCTCATTTAATCCATTGTACAACAACAGCAGACCTCTCCTGATAACTCCAACTGTTTGGTTGAGCAAAGGTGTTTCTTTGGAAGATAGATTTTTCAGGTAGTCCTGCCAGTGGCAAACTGTCACAGCATAAAACCATACTCTAACCCAGCATTACTCTAATTTCCTCCTTGTATCTTCCCTTACGCCTATGGGTAATCACATTTTTTGACCCACCTAAGCATGTCCTCTACTAAAGCAATAGAAGCTTTCCAAGGATCTCATTCATTTCGTATTTCCTTCAAATACAAAACTCCCACCAACCTCAGCGTCAGCCCAGAGCTCTGTGCCTAAGTGACAAAACCAGGCTAGGAATATAGAATTTTTGTTTGTTTGTTTTTCTCATAAATTTCCCATCACACCATGAAAGTTTTACTTTGATTTATTTTACCAACCTTGAAGATGAAGGTCTGTGCATGGAAGTGAACTGTGTGGATATCCACTTCGTTGCCCATTCCTATCAAGTACCAGTTTGTCCTATCACCTTCATTCATCGTTAGACCCAAGAGATTGTTGTAAATCTTCCCATTGATTGCTGAAAGAAAGACAAAATAGGAATGATTAATAATTGGCTGTGGTATGGGTGATTATAACCTCCACTCCAGGTACCCTTTGCACTTTCAGGGGGGAAGAAGTGCTCAGGCAGTGAAGGGACAGGCATGTACGGTCAGGACAAGTGCTGTCCATAGTGACCACTGCCACTGCAAGGAGATAGTCATACTTTTGTTTCAGTTTCCAAATTGTGTAAGTATACATCAACAAACATTTTTCTGTCTTAAAGAGCATCAAACTGGTTTTTTTACTGGTTGACATTGAACTCCTGAGCAAACTGGATTAATGCTGAGAAGCTACATGGAAAAAGAGGGAATAGAATTGTTGCCTAAAATGGGTACCAGCTGTAGAAAGAAGAGTTTGCTTTGCCAGGGATGTGTCCTCCCATCCAGTCTATTCTGCCTGGCTCCTGGACTGGCTGCAAATACAGCCACAGTTGTAAAGTATCATCCCTACACTCCTAGAAAACCAGCCCTGGAGGAACACAGCTCCCAATGACAAGGAAATTCTGGCAAGGCAACCTCTTCCCAAGAGAACAAGAGTAAACTATCTTGTTAGAAATATGCATTGGCTGGGCCTTGTGAAATCCTTTGTATCCAGCATTGCACTTTATGAAGTTGTCACGTGGTTTGGTAACTGCAGGCTGAGTCCAATGTCTTCCTAAAAGGGCTGTGAAAGATAAACCTCTTTCCTCTTGGTGGCTGCTGCCAAGTCCTACATACCATGCAGGCTGTTGCCTTCTACAAAGTTCTCAGTGGAATTAAAATCATCAGGATCCTTATGAAGGTATGTTTCAATATTTTCTTTCAAATACCAGGATTCATTTTCATCAAACACCATAAACAGAAGAGTAAATTCACGATCAATGTCTTTCCTTAGACCTCTTTCATCTAGAGTTCCTTTTCTGCAAACTACAAGAGGCCCAATCAGCCCACTGTATGTGTCCTGAAATAAAATAAATATATGCATTACAGATTTTCAGTTCATCCAGTTACGAAATAGATACAGATTAATTGAAGATTAAATCACATTTTCCTAGCAGAAGAGAAAAAATCAGTCTGATTAAAAACTTCTTTCTCTGTGTCCTCTCAGGTAATTTACTGAAGCAATGACCTCTAGTGGTCCTTTTCAACCTTACTCATTCTGTGATTCTGTGATTTTGCGTAATGTTTTGTCTTTACTTCTAATTCCTTCAACTATTCTTTAAGGAGGAAATCACATTACTGTGGTGTGTGCCTTGGGATTTCTGTAGATTAAATTACCCAGGCATGTGCAACTGTTAGCAAAGAGGACATCTAGCTCTGTAAACAGTGTCTCTAGCCCGTGGTCCTCTCCCAGCTGAGAAGCAGAATCCTTTCAGAAACATTACACAAGGCATGACGTGTTAGCCAAAGCAATGCAAGCTTTAATGGCCATTTCTTGGTTACCTTGACAAAATTTGCCGTTGAATAATAAACCCAAGTGATACAATTTGGATCTGTTTTGCCAGGACCAGATCGTTCTGGGACATTCCACCTGTAGGTATTTATTTCCCCTGAAACAGAGAGAGAACAATTTTACCTTGAGCAGCTAAATATTAGAGGCTTTGAATAGGATCTAATAGCATCATACCCTCCTCATCAAACTACCTTTCTGCATCAAAACTACCTGTGCAAGCATGCAGCAATGGGATAGGGATATGATTCTGCCTTCCAGGAGGTCAGTGATGTCCCAGGGGTGTAAATTAAGGCAGATTGCTCTGGAAAAGAAGATCTGCAAATGATACTGACAAAAGTGGCATCCCACAGAAGGAAGTTCATCTTTCCCCTTGGCAAAACTTGTAGTAATTGGATGATCTTGGCTGCTGATGCTTAAGGTCAGTCGATGCATTGGGAGTCAAACCCAGAAAATGTTTCTTGGACTGTCTCAATTGAAAAGGGCAAAAAGAAGTGGCAGTTGCCACTGGGATTTTGCAGAGGGTGCTGCAGAAGTGTGTCAGCTGGGGGCCCAGATAAGAGAGGTGAATATGTACCAACCTGCTGTCTGGGGGCAGCAGGGGGGGCGTTATTTCCTCTTCCTGATAAGCCCCTGCTCCACAGCAATTGCCAGAGAACCTCTGTCCCATCCCAAATCACCATCTCTGCGACATCCTCCCTAAGCAGTAATTCCCTAACCTCTGATTTTTAAAAAATGGTAACAAATGTATGAGGAAACGATATATTTGGGTGAGGATCATTTTTCTACACTGATCAAAACCATCTGTGTTCAGATGAACTGCCTATGCTGTGTTTCCCTGCTTCGTTTTTTTTGCTGGTACTGCAGGAAAGGGTAGGAGACCAAGATGTGGTCAACACCTTGCCCTTTTAAGTGGTGGAGAAATGTTGAACCAAGCAATTTCTGTCCCAAAAGTCTTTCAGGGTGACAACAGCCAAGAGCATTGTGGGACATGCTACGAGTCAGGTGCAAACCAGGAAATCACACAGAACCATGGTTTTAATATAACTACAACCTAAAAGCTACCAATAATGTGGACATCTAGGCAGGGAGAGTTTTCAAGCTTAAAGGCTAGGAAGTGACTGAGCCTAGTTTCGTGCCACTGAGCCACTGCACTGTTCATGCATCATGCAACAGTGGGTTTTATTGTACAGCAGTAACTACAAAACCAAAAAAATGGTGACTCTCAACTCTCATACAATATGAGATGGGTCTCATGTAAGTATTGCAATATCATTTACTCTTACAGGATAAGCACCATGTCATGGAGACAAGAAGTCCATGTCATGTCCAAAGGCCAGGGAAGTGTTTGTCATCCACCTGTATCTAGCCTACATGTCATCACTTCTTTTTAGAGAGCATGATCTGAGAAGGGAGGCTGATCATGGTCCTCCACCCCTTCCTTGCTTTTTCTTCCTCACTTCAGGATGTTTGGAGGCTGTAGATGGAAAAAATCTCATCCTACTTAAAAGCTGACATGCTTCAGAAGGCACTGAAGACCCATCTTTGAAGTGCAAATAAGCATAATCCCCGAAAAGAGCAATAAACATCAGGAAAATTGATGTTTTCTCCCTTTTTTCTTCTGAGTAAATGGAAGAATGGACAGGGAGAGAACAAAGCTGTGGCAGATGAGAGCTGGATTAGCATAGGCTGCTATGGATATACACTCTGCATAAATTTATTATGCCCCCCACAGTTTCTTTAGGAGCTGTCAGTGCCCTCAGGAGTACAGTTTGCCAGGATGCAAATCTGTCTGATGACTGTTTCAAGATTTAATAGAATTAGACAGTCTTTGGCAAGTTTGGGGTGAGTCCAGCTTGGCCTAGGAAGACAGACAGTGAGGTGATGATGGTGGTGGGGACTGAGGTGCCCAAAAATTTTTCTTGTTCTCAGCGATTTGTTTTCTACGTTAACTGCTTTTTCCAAACTCTCTAAGGAAAAGTCTGTCCTTATGACTTGCTGAAGAATTTTTGGCTTACTCCCAAACACGTCTGACACCTTCCCTCATCTAACTCATCCCAACCCTGCTCCCATGTGGACACAGGAGACATGACAGCAGTGTTCCTGTTGTTACATCTCAACCGCCAAGCTAACAGCATCAACGTCATGGAACAAATAACAAAACAAAGGAATTGTATATAAACCAGCTCCTTTTTTTTTCCCCTCTCCCATGTATTAACCTCAGGTATACATTCATCAAACTCCAGCAAGGCAGATGTTGTCTCATATCTGGACACGAGTTTCTGTGTATTTGTACTGTACCAACACAGCTGCTCACAGGAAAGAAATTTCAGCTTGCAAAGGGCTTTATTACATCAAAATTTCTTTTCATTTAATTTCACACTGCAGTTCACAGACACCGTGAAAAAAATTGCACCGGTGTTGGAAAAGCAAAGGTGTGTACACTTTCGATTGACTACAATGCCTGGGTTTGACTTCCTTCTAGAATGTAAACCCAACAAAAAAAAATTGAAGTTCAGAAAGTTTGACTGGAATTTTGCTATATGAAGAGCTATTTTCCACTGTTTTCCTCACAAGAAACTGAGGCATATTTGGTACACTTTTCCAAAGATTGTTAATTCGCATGACAGCTATATTTTGCATTTTATGCAGGACTCTGAATGTAAATGCCAATTCCGTGTAGCTTGAGAGAGGCAGTGTTAATATTAACATCTGAAATTCTTACCTTGAATTTGAAAGTTTTTAAAACATTGTTAGAGTGACAGTCTGGAGACAAATGCAGTACTGCTTCACATTTCTCTTGCCATGATTATGGGCCTGCTTCTCTCTCTTTTGGAGGTTGTCCAATGATAATGCATTCCTGTTTCTACCCCTGATAGGAATGAAGGCTCATTCTCTGCCCAAACATGCTCACTTAATCAAGAACCTACATGTATAAAAACTCAGAACTGTAGCTGAATAAACATTGAATGCATTGTGCCTGGGAGAACATATAGATATGAGCAAGTTTGAAAGAGGGATTATCATTCATGTGCTAAAATACTATTATATACAACCTTTGTAGCTCAGTGAAAAGAAGGGAGGGAAAAAAAAAGGGAGCCTTACCAGGGAGGGTAATTGGTGTCTCAGGCTGTTCTTCACAACCCACTTCTTCTACCCCATGTGCACTTATTGAGTAAGGCCTGCTGGCTTTGTTCTTAAAGACAATCAGTACAGAGTCACCGACCTCGGCATGGAGTAGCGGCCCTAAATTCAAACAGAAGAAGCCAGTGATTAATGCTGCTTTTCTGAATTCAACAAACTTTCAATAGCTTGGCCTAGGTGTAGAGCCAAGGTCTCTATCAAAAACATTGGGCTTTTCTATTCTTCCAGGAAAGCCATCAAAATTGGTTTATCTCAGCTGATGAAAAGCTCAATACGTATAATCTCTTCAGTCAGTGAAGAGAATTGTTCTCTCTGAAGACAGGTCTTTGAACAGCTGGTTTTTAAGGAAAATTCCTGAGGATATTTTGAATCTTTCAAAATTTTATTTCTAAGGCTGATAATTGCTGCTTTTTTAACTTTTTTTTTTAAAAAAAAACTCTTTTCCTTCAGAAAAGGAAATGGTAAATATATTCCTAGAGAAGGTTATCCCAAGGGAACAGCATAAAACTGTATCAGGGAGGTTTAGTTTCAGTATTAGAAAAAGGTTCCTCACTCAGAGGGTGGTTGGGCACTAGAACATGCCACCCAGGGAAGTTATCACAGCACTAAGCCTGACAGAGTTCAGGAAGTGTTTACTCTCAGGAACATGGAGTGATCTTGTGCAGGGCCAGGAGTTGGACTTCAATGATCTTCCAACTCAAAATATTCTATGATTCTATGACTATTTTATGACCAATTGCTGCCTGCTTTTCACCCCATAAAAAACATGAGCTGATGGTTATTTTATGATGGGTAAAATTATGTCTTGCCCAATTGCAAACACAAACCCATCTCCTTAATATTGTCTTAATCTGTTTACAGGAGCCTCCCCCATGTTATAAGCTCTGAAGCTAAGGTGAATCCTGGAATTGCCATTATAGCACTCCTTAGGATACTCCTTATTCATGTTCAAGAATGAATTTTTTAATTTGGAAAGGATCTTTACACTCAGCATTTACATAAATAGTGTGTAAACCCACTGATACCTGGAATAGGCATCAGTGTACCTTCTTTTCCTTCTTAAAAAAAGCTAGAAAACATCTTAGTTTTTGGAAAGCAATCCCCTTGTTGACCACAGGCTTGGTCTGTGAGACATAAGAGCTACTTGCCCAGGATCTCCAAGTGTTCCTCCTCTTCTGTCCTCGCTTTGCGCTGTGTGAAGTTGCCACTTGTGTACTCCCTGTAAACCACCTTCTTGTATTTTGAACCAATCAGGTCCTCTGCTTGGCTCAGAAAAACATGCCCATAGCTGCAAAATAAAAGGCAATAAAAGCACTAAAGTAAACTAGAAAACTGAAAACTAGTAACTGTTGTGTTATTCACAACAGATTTAATGAGAACATACAGCTTGATCCAATGTGCTGATGGATGTGAACGCCCTGAGAGATGCAAGAGGCTTTAAATAGCACATAGCAAGCGTGATAATCCTCACTGAATGCCTGCCTCTTCAGGTAAGGCAGAGGATAAGTTGCACTCTCCCAGAATTTTGGGAACAAAAATCCTTCACCAGAGCTGTCAGAGCAGAGGTAAAGTGTGAGATGAGAGTGGTTTCAGCTGCCCTCTCCAGCTGCATTATTCTCTCCAATAAAAGATACTGCCTGACCCTGGAAACCTGAATCCTCTTATCATGATGGCTGCTTTTGCTATCTTGGCTATTAGTCAGCCATGGGAAGATGATAAACAAAGCTTGACCTTCTAAAATAAATGCCATCATCTGAGATAAGAGGAACCTACTTTACCCTTCCCTCTTGGTGCTGTGTGCTGCACAGGTTGGTTGTTTTCCCAGCATGAAGATAAAAGAAGAAATCTATTTTCCCTTCTGCACCTGGTAGAGGATGCTTTCCAGGTTTACCCTCAGTTTGCTGCTGCTCCCATGGGATCCCAGAGGGCTGACTCGCCGGCAGAGGACACTCACAACCCGCTGTGCAGCTGAGTGTTCTCCCTCTTCTGGGAGCAGCTGTCTCCTGGCAGCTCATCTCCAAGGTGCCCCTGGCAGGGGAGTTGCAAGGTTGGCTCACAGTATACTAAATAAAACCAAAAACTGCCCCAGGGATACTGCTTACTGTGTAGTGAGCTATGTGTGCATCAGCAGCCTTTGACAGTACTGGAGTTTATGTTTTCTTTAAACTCACATCATCACCTGTGACCCTTCAGGGGTATTTTTTACAGACTCCTCTTCCTCTGTACAGGGAGCCATTTCCAAGATGCTTTTCTAGGGTTTGTTTTTGACATGTGTTCCTTTTTCCTTTCACCAAAGTATCCTCAGAGACCAGTCTCTGCAATATGATCTGGAATGTGTATTTTTTTCACAAGTTTTTTATTCCTTAACACAGTACAGTGATTTACTTGCAGGGTTACTTATGTTCTGATCTTTTCAGGGGATCTAGGGGCTACCATGCTGCAGGAAAGCAGGCTCAGCACCCCCTTCATGCATCTGCATTGCCTACAGAAACTCACATCTGGAAACAGGTGCCTGACTTTCTCCTCTATGTAAACCAGAACTCTGGGATAGCAAGGCTGGGGAGAGTAAGGGAGAGGAGGGGGTTGGGGGCATCATTGTAGGGTTAAGCCAGGGGTGGAACACAAACTTGGAAGCCTTCTTGAATTCAACAGCATTACAAGACACTCTGAAATGAAGCATTTGATACTGGATTGCCTATGAACTAGTCTAGTCTGAGAGGCAGTGACTGTAAATATGTTTTCTCATATTATGTTTGGCAAAGAATTCCTCCTGAAAATACAAGCCTGGCATCATGAAGAGGTGCTTCAAAGTTTCCCCTCCACTATAAGTGTGTCCTGTGCTCAGAACTGTTCTTTGGGCTGGTGTACCTTTCCTCATAGCTGCTGATATTGTACATCTTTGGTGCCAAGCTCTTATTTGAGGCATAGTCCCACTCAACTTCCTCTGCAGCAATGTAGTAGAGCCTCATGGGTCCATGCTGCTGCTGGGCTCGGGTGGTGTTGCGGCAGCTGCTGACCTCGTAGAGATGTTTCATCCCACCAACAAAGTGATCAAAAGTCCGGCAAACCACTTTGAATGTGCCTGGAAAGAAAAGCACATGACTTTTGAGCAGTTAAAAATCCTAACAAGCAGCTTGGCAAATTAGGTCCTGTGTACATCTCTGATCTGTCCTCAGACAATCGTAATCTATGGTGCTGTATGGAAAGCCAGGCAAGGGGTTGTTTAAATAGAATGATAGAATATTCTAGGCTGGAAAAAACCTCCAAGATTATCAAGCCAGCCATTAACCCAGCACTGGCAAGTCTACCACTAAACCACATCCCTAAATGCCATATCTACAATCTTTTAAATTTTTCCATGGATGGTGACTCCACCACTTCCTGGGCAGCCTGTTCCAATGAACTAAAAACTCTCTGATGCAACCTGAGGCTATTTCCTCTTTTTCTGTCACTTGTTACTACTTGGGAGAGGAGACTAACACCCCGGTAGTTACAGAGAGTGAGAACATCCCCTCCGAGCCTCCTTTTCTCCAGGCTAAACACCCCCAGCTCCCTCAGCCATTCCTCATCAGCTTTATGCCCCAGACCCTTCCCCAGCCCTGTTGCCCTTCTCTGGACACGCTCCAGCCCCTCAGTGTCTCTCTTGCAGTGAGGGGCCCAGAACTGAACACAGGATTTGAGGTGTGGCCTCAGCAGTGCCCAGTACAGGGGGATGGTCACTGCCCTGCTCCTGCTGCCACACCAGGGCTGATCCAGGCCAGGATGCCATCGGCCTTCTTGGCCACCTGGGCACAGCTGGATCATGTTCAGCTGTTCTTGACCAACACCTCCAGGTCCTCTTCTGCTGAGAAATTTTCCACACACTCTGCCCACAGCCTTTGGCATTGCATGGGGTTATTATGAACCAAGTACAGGACCCAGCAGAACTTGACATTGTTTTGCTCCATAGGAAAAACTAGCCTGCTCCATCTTTGCTCAAAAATCACCATAAATTGCTTCTATTTGAGTTAGATTAGCTTGGCCAAGGAAACTCTGAAAAGCACTTAGATGTCTGGCAGCAAGAATTATCTTGCCAGCAAGCCTTGGCTGCCAGTGAACCCATGCTGCAGACATGCCCATGAGGAACACAAGAAGATGTAGGAGGAAGCATTCATTGCAAAACGCAATAAAGGCATGGAGAAACAAGGGGTGTGTTTCAGAGATGCTGGTTCCTTATCCCTGAGCACAAAGCCACTGTACCAGCCTTCAGTGCAAGAGATTCTGCACTCAGCCCCTGCAGTTTGTCTGGTATAATCAGGCTAATGAAGGGCTCTGCAATGCAGATACAGACCCACTGTACAGGAATGCCTGCTTATATTCATTTGTCTATATGCACAGTTGAGGTAAACTGTAACTTTCTGACCCTTTGCCTTCCCTCCATGAAAGGCAAAGCCACCATGGGCTTTTTTTTTTTTTTTTTTTTTTTTTTTTTTTTTTCTGGTAGCTCTGGTGGTCAAAGATGGTAGCGAGTATGGGAGCATATTTTGGCATGTTCATGGGCAGATTTCAATATTTATACTCTTCTTCTCTCCTCCTAATTTACTCAAGCAGAAGCTGACAATGGTGTTGTCCTGTACAGCTCCACCTGCTAGCACTGTGTGAAGGAGGAAAGCACTTTCTCAGCTGCTTTGTATGTGAGTCAGTGATAGAACCAAAATTAGAAGCATAGTTCTGTATAGACTAGATCTCAGTCTATTTGCTGTGCTTCAGAGCAAAAGTGATGAGAAAGATAAAGTGTAATTAAAAAAAATCACATGCATTGGTGATTGTGAAGATCTGATAATTCATTCAATTTCCCGTATTGCTGGTAGAAGGTTAGCCAAAAATTAATAATCTCTTAGATTAATTGCTTTGTGTAAGTCCTACAGTGCAGTTTCATAGCAGATAGTGGAATTTTTGGGGATTTGTGTAAGGAAAATTTCAGTTGTCCTACAGACATCTGCAACAGAGGTCTAACCTGGCACATACACAACTCCAATGTACATTTCTATCAGGTGCCCTGGCCATGGATGGCCCTTGGCATAGCCTTGTACAACCCTGATGACACTGTTAATTTAAACAGAGTTGCACCAGTGTGAAGCACAGTAACACTGTACTCTATATTATGAAGATTATTTGATGTCTCCACCAAACAACTCATACTCTCCTAGTATGAAGTATGAATCACTGGATTACCCATGAGATTTAAAAGTACCTTTAATGTATAAGCTTCTGAAGAAACTTCCAAGGACTGACTACTATTGAAAAGCTTTTGTTGAAGCCCTAAAATACCTTAAATGATGCTGACTATCCACATGGCAGGGAATTCGCTTTTCTAAAAAAGTCTGTTTGGAGAATTATAAAATTCTATGCATCCTGTTAGCTATTTCTCTGCCTGCTGCTCTGCCCTTCCCCAGGTCATTAAAGCCTCTGGTCTTTGGTGGACGTGCATGTTTGATTAACAGACCTTCCCAGAAAAGTAATCCAGCCTGAATTCTCAGCTGTGTCAGGTCCCCAGGGTCTCTCCCCATGCTTTCAACCTCCTTGGGCAGAGCAGAGCATCTCACTGTCTGTTATTTTGGCTGACTGGTATCTGCAAATGCCACACCACCAAAATCAGTTCATGAACGTACCCACACGGTCTGGCTGCATTAGTGCTGTCCCTGATAAATGAGGAAACAAGGCCAGCCCATCCCTTGTCGTCCCTCTCAAGTCGATGGTGTTTCCTTGGAAATGAACCCCGTGCATGTCGTAGTGACTGCCCAGCCCAATGAGGTGCCAGGAGACCTTGTCATTCTTGCACATGGTCAGGCCTGGCAGATTGCCATACAAGTAGCCGTTGACAGCTGGAGGAGAAGGAAAAATCCTGGTTAGCAGCAGGCTAGAGAAATGCATCACAGAGCCTCCTACCACCTTCCTGGCCAGAGACTCACAACTCAGCAAGTCGCTAAACGGGCATTTTGTGAAGCAAAGGTAGCATTGGAAGACACAAAACTAACATCTAAATGCTATTCCTCTAAACTCAGGAGTCTACCTCTTTGGTTTTAGCCTGTAAAATCCTGTAATAGCCCATTGCAGTGATGTAGCACTCCTCCCCCAAGCTTTTCAGTGTACCTCCCAGACACCAGCCAAGTGTACAAATTTTTTACCTCCTTTCAGTCTGGAGAACGTATAATCAGGTCATTAAGATTATGGAGAGGGCCATAAGCATCTGAGTTACAAATTCAGTTCTGGTGGAGCCTTTTTATGTGATTTTTGACCTTTGATTTCCACCTTTAGCTCCTAAATATATATCTTTTTTTTACAAGGGTTTTATAAGGCTAAACTCCCTAATCCTCAAATGTTCTCTGTGATCAATGTGTGAAAGATCCTATAAAAGGACAAAACTTCAGTATGAGATCCATCTCATAGCAGAAGAATAAAATAGATAGGTCCAGAAAACCCCAGAGTTCTCTAACAATATATATCAGAAGCAAAGACAGGTTATGTGACTTGCTCAAGTCTGTCATCCCAGGGATGCCTTGGAGGAGATCCATGCTGAAGTCAGACACTTGCATCCAGAAATGATGTTGTAAAATATTTTTGGCCATTCCCCTAGTTTTTGCGTCTCCTCTTCCAGAGGTGGTCACTGCCCAAATGGGAAATGGCAGAGCAGGGCAGGTAGACTTTACCACATAAGTCAGTGCCAAGGCCAGCAGTGAAATTTAAAACACTAGTGGACATTGGCTTTTTCTGCAGCTGATGCCGTCCCTGGCATTGTGCCTTTTTATAGAACTAAGTATTGTATCTAAAACCAATGCTCTGTTCCTTTTTTCCAGATGTAGTTGATAGATGGGTGCATTCATAGCCATTGTGACACGGGTTTCAATGTGCACTCCAAGGCATTAGGAGCTGGCCATAAGCTGACTGACAGCTCTCCAGCTCACTCTCCAGTGCAGTGCAGAGAGCTATGAATTATGATAAAACCTGCCTAATATGATTGAATAAAAGGTATCATTAACAGATATTAGGTGTTTTATACCATGCATTTTGTTGGATTCCATGAAATCAGCATCCTTTTCATCTACTTTTGAAGGGTCTCCAGTAAATGCTTCAATATTCTTGTTCAGATACCAGCTGTCATTCTCATCAAAGATTGAAAAGAGGAGGTAAAATTCTCTGTCTATTCCTTTCTATAGAGAAGAAGGAAGACAAGACATAAAAAAAAGTCTATTCAATAAAAATGAATAGGTTTTTATAACAAAGTATTCTTTTCCCTGAAGCCACCTTCTTACTAAGTGTGCATAGAGATAGGCATTGGCACCTTTTCATCAGCCAGAAGGATAAATAAAGTGTCTATTATGTGGTGTGAAAAGAGTTATTATTGCATGGAAAAGACAGAAAAGCTAGGGAAGAGCCAGGATATTAGGGAAAGACGATCTTGTCTTCTTAACCATCCCCTTAGATCAGCTTTTACCCTGAGGAGTGACATTTATTTAATCTCTGTAAACCGAGCTGGGAACTGGGCAAATTGCCTGTATGGGAACCCTCAGTGCACCACCCTGCTCTTAGGGACAAGCAGATATTCACGCTGGGCACCTGTGTCCCGTCGTGATTCAGGGTGTTCTTCCGACAGACCAGCAAAGGCCCCACGAGGCCAGAGCTGGTGTCCTTGACAGCATCGGTGGCTGAATAGTACAGGTAGGTCAGGCATGGGGGGTCACTCTCTGTTGGGCCTCCATTTTCAGGCACCCTCCATTTGTACGTAAAGGTTTCACCTGGCTTGACATGGGCTCCTGGCTTCAGGTAGCCTGTGGAGAGAAAGTTGAGATGCACCAAGATTACAGGAAGGCTTTGTCTTCCTGACTACGAGAGTTAGATGGAAGTCAGGCATAGCTACTGATTTCTGTGGAGAAACTCCACCTTGCCACCACCCCATAGCTTGGGCTCGAGCACCATTCCATAGTTTGGGCAGTTATGCCATGGGAACATCTCACCTGAGTCCCATGTCATGGGGACAACTAAACCCATTCCCTGCAGAACAAGTTTAGCTGCTCCACTCAGACACCTTCCAATGCTACGTTGGATTATCTGGATTCAGTCAGAAAAGACATGCCGAGCTCATCCTGGTGCTTAGACGGCTTCCTCTAATGTTCGTAGCTTACCTGCCCTATCATGGAATTTACCTGTGGCACAAACTCAGGCTCTGCTTTTCATTAAGCACGAACAAATCAATTATTTTAGCAAGTGGAGCTGGAGCTGTGGCTCTTTAGAAGTTCAAAACAAATCTGATCCTGGCAATTTCTTTTTGATTTTGTAGTAATGCACAGGAGCCTTTGTCAGCATCTCCAGAGAGTGGATGATATTGTTCTTTGTTGGAGGCTACTTTTAAAGGATATGGGCCATTGTCTGCTGCCATGCAAAGGGTGAATTTAGATTTTCTTTGACACTTAAGCATCCATTGTCTATATTTTCTCAGCATAGTCAGTCTCTAGTACTCCAAGAAAATCTTAGAAACTTAGACACAAGTGAAAATAGCAGTATTACATCTGAGCACAGCTGCAAACTGCAACAGAAAGCAGAGTATAGCTTCCACAGTATCCAATACCACCAGATTCATCCTGCAACAGTCCTCAATGAGGCAAACATTGAGTTGGAGTCAAAAGCCCTCTGAGGCTGACAAGTGTCAAATGCAACATGCAAGAGTATTTCCTGAGACCTCTGAACAAAATATATATCTGCAGACATCTCTAGATGTAAGTATTTTTATTTACATGAGTAAGCTGCACTTAGACAATGCACAATCTCTAAAAAATGATTTACCCTCAGCATAAACCTACAGCCTCAGCAAGTGTACCTGCAGGATTCCTGTATGTATACACTTGCAGATAGAGGTAATGGAAATCCACGGCACAAGAGTTAAAAGGGCAGAAGAAGGGGTAGAAAGGTTATTGATGGATCTGGAGTCAGGTTTCTCTCCAAAGACCCAGAGGTGTGCTGGTTCACATGGCTGCTGAACTGTAGGGTTTGGATTGATTTGCTACACACTGAAGTGTGCAGTGCTGAAGGGCACTATGACCAGGGGCTGTTAAATGAAAGCACAACAGCTCTGCAAGCAGGAAGCTGCACTTCCATTGGAGAACTATCTCTGACATGGGTGGCATTAGGATCTGTGCAGATAACTTCAAGGCTGAACTCAAACCAGTTTTGGGGTTTTTTTTATGTTTTGCCTCCTGGCAAATTTGTTGAGTTGCAAGGTCAGCAACAATAGACAATAATTTAATAAAGCCTTTTTGCTTTGATTTTATTGTATGATGAATTTTACATGTTGACCTAGTTCTCTCTCAGCACATTTTTCAAAAGAGGGATTATGTCCCTTGAGTTACTTTCGATGCGTTGTAGTGGAAACAAAGAAATTCAGGCAACAAGAAAACTACATTTCTTTTCAGTGCTGAAAATGCAGCAAAAACTTTTTCAGAGACCACAGAATTATCTCTGTAGATGTTATGAATGGGATTCATCTCACCTGAATTGGGCCATCCCAAGCTTAGTCCCTAACTCAAACGTTAGGCTTCCATGGTTGGTGGAGACAGAATTACGTCTCCAGAGGGTCTTCTTGTCACTGACTGTAAAAGGTGCCTACCAATTAAACATTATATTTAACATTCAGTAGTTAAGCTTAGACAATAAGACCCCATTCTTGCACAAAATTAGAGGAAGATTTTCATAAATGCTCCATTTCAGCATTTATGTATTCATGAGAATTAATAAGGATTACTACTGCTTCATGTTCCAGGGCAAGCAGATAAAAACTGCCTTTTAAACTGACTAACCTGACAGTAAAAGCAAGGGCAATGCCCAGCCTGGATTAGAGAATTGGGAGCAATGAAGCTGAGACCATGAGGATAACTACAGCCAAAGACTCAGCAGGGCCATCATGCCAGATCCTAAGAATCATAATTTTGGAGTGCGTCCAGAGGAGATTCACTCCTTGCAATGGAACAATATTAGATTGGAACTAATAGAAATTGGATTGTGCTTGTGACATTTGGTCAACATAGACCTCAGCTAGTTTTAAATATCTTGTCTGGCACATATCCAAGGAGAAGAACCACCACATTTGCAGACTGTGGAGTCCCATTGATTGTGACATGAAGGGTAGATACAAACCAATCAAATCATCCTTTCTGTGCCTTAGCATCTACAAAAGGGCAAACCTGCAGAGCTCAGCAGCAGATTTTTGGGCTCAAGTATTGTGGAAGTGACAATACAGTAGAGCAGCCAAAACTTACCATCTAAGTAGGGAGCACCTTCTGACAGCTTGCTGAAGCTTACACCATGGGCCATAATGCTATAGCTTCTTCTGGCTTTGTTGGCAAAAGTAACCAGCACCGTATCTCCCACTTCAGCTTTTATAACAGGACCTTAAAAAACAGTGAAGGAAGGTATTAGGACTGCATTCCAGCATATTTCCACCACATGAAGAGAGAGCTGCATGCACTAAATTCCCCTCTCAGTCCAGATGGTTCTACATTCAAACCTAATGTAATGACAGGAGGGGAAAATATTCACTGTACCAAGTATTCCCAGGTGTTTCATGTCCTCTGTCCACGTCTTCTTACTGAACGTTGCATCTGTATATCCCACATAGCGAACTTTCCAGTACTGCCCTCCTATTCTGTCAGTCCCTTGTGTGAAATATGTCGCAGATTCACTGTAGAATTAGCAAAATGGACTGGTTAAATAATTGAAGGATCGAGCAGAACCCTTCATTTCATATAAAGTTATTACTCCAAACACAGGAGAAATGACCCCCCAAGTTACTAATCTGCATACACTTTTCTAGCACACAAAGAAAGATATTACTGGTTTGCATTAGACAACAAATAAGCATTCATTGTACATTGTAAAAACACTGATTTACTTAGGTAGGTATCTATATCAGCCTACCTTAGGGTGAGGACTGTGCACAATGTGTGTCTAATCCTTGTTGGCTTTTCTGAGAGACACTATAATGCAATTTGTCTCCATCAGTAATATCAGGGTGGAAAATTCTGCCACTGTGGCACCTCTGAATTGTGTTGATTGTAAGTGTGAAAGCTGCCTGAAGAGTCTTGAAGAAGAGTCATTAACTGTGTTGAACTTGGCGTGCCTCACCTTCCCCATGGATTTAATGGAGTAAGATAAGTGCTTCCAGAAGGCACCTTGAAGTGTCGCCCTTATGCATCTAGCTTCCTGACAAGGCTGTTCAAATCCATTCTTCCCTGACCCTTTCAATTAAAATTAATGACAGTGCAAGAGCTAGCCCCTGTGAATCACTGGGGCAGTGTCACATGGACTCCTGAAATTAAAGCACAATGGGAGCTGACAAGAAACCTTACCTGCCAGTGGCGTTCAAACCCTGCCCAGTGAATTTGTCATAACCGTCAGGTCCATAATTCCAGAGCACTTCTTCAGCAGCTATGTAATATCTTCTCTTATGACTGATTGGTGAAGAGTGAGACAGGTTTTTTTGGCAGATCTGAACATCATATAGCGCCTCCATGCCACCTGGGAGGAGAAAGAGTCTGGAGACAGTCCCTGACCAGTTGCAGAGTCAGCAATCTCATGGATACAAATGCACATTCAAAACTCTCTGGGAGCTACATGGATTGGAAACAATTACTACAGTAAATTCCTATTTCAAAATACATTCTCTGCCTACAATGGGCCAGATACCAACACCCTTCCTTTGCAAGGTGGTACACTTTATGCAACAGGTGAAACCCATGGACATCAATGACACTCTTTAGTGGACTTATTTACTCAATTTTTTAAGCTGCATAAGAATGGTAGAATGATTTTGGAGGTCAGACTACCTCCAGAAATCTGCAAAATAACATCATCTCCCCATGACTTCCACTGAAATACAGACTGGTTATTTCTGCTGAAGGTATTTGTTGCTTGCTAGAATTGAGTCTGTTTTGCCTGATGCAAATCCCACTGGAATCAATGTGTAAAAATTCTCCCAACTCATCTCTGCTATGATAATTATACATTGCCTGCTGACGTGACACTTAGTTTATGATACATGCTTTTGGGGTTTTGTACGGCACAAATATCACCATCAGACTCCTTCACATAATGGTTTCTGAAAACACTGCCAAGTTTTGTCTGATTTCCATAAAGCAAAAAGCTTTTAAGTGTTCAGCTGGCATGATTATTTTTTTAAGTGTAAGTACTTATCTGCAACAAAAAGACTGTGTTGAAAAATTGGTGTTGAAAGCTCCTCTCATTGCTCATCAAAGACTCAGGTTCACCTAGGAAGCATGGTGACAGTGTTGGGTCCAGCAAGACTTCCTCATATGAGTTACATGGCCAAGTCATTCATACTAGCTGAAGATTTGGCTCAACATGTATCATTTCTGGTTACTAAACTCACAATCACGATCTTTATCTGGTGAAACAGTTGGCAATTGTTCCAAAGTCACAAAAAAAGTGTCAGATCCTGCCTTTCCCTGGAAACATCTCCCAGTTTTCTCTTCCAAACATAACAGAGGCTGATGAGGGAGATCTGCAGCAGCGTACCTCGTAAGTGCTCATTGACCTGGCAGGTTATCAGCCACCTCCCAGGGCTGCCAGGAGTCATCTCAGCCGTGATGAATGTGGCCGGGAAGAGACCGACGACATCTGCTCTCTGGTCTCTGCTAGTGAACGTGTGGCCGTAGAAATAGGCAGCGTGGATATCTATCTCGCTTCCCATGCCAAACAAGTGCCAGGACATGGAAGTGTCAGCACACATCTCCAAGCCGGGGAGATTGCCATATATATAACCATTAATAGCTAAAAACAAAAGTAGGAGACTTTATGAGACGTGAAAGGAAAGTGTCCCTGATCCCCTTTCTAAGGATAATCCTTTCCTGGCCAGAAAAGAAACTACCTGAATGTTTACACTGAATAAGGCCCTCACATGCTCCTTGATGAAGAGTAGCATTTTGAACACGTCTTACTGCTCTGGATGATCAAATGCTCCAAATTCTGTCTGTGTCTGTGAAAAACATCCTAGGTAATATTAAGATGTTGCAAAGGGCAAGTCATCACCATCGCCTGATAATGAAGTGAACTTGTTCTGCAGCTATTTAGCATGGCTGAAATCTATTTCCTCTTGTCCTAAGTCATAAATATATCATTATATGCCAGGCTCAAGCAATTTAGATTTGAAAATTATATCTGCCAAATCAGTGAAGTCGGCTCTGTCTTCCTCAGCTTCCACATCTGATAATGTATCAGGACACTAGGAAAATGAGACTCATACTTTGCAAAATATTTTATTTCCTAGGCTCCCCAGAACAAACAAAATATACAGAAATATCTGGAATTAGCTTCCTACGCCAAACGTCCAAATAACACAAAGTACCATTGGCCAGTATATCTCTGAAGGGCAGGAGTGGTTATACCAGCCAGCCCACCATCCACAAGTCTTTTGAGAATTCTTTCAATAAACACATCTCAAATTGCTCTGCAGCTTTCTTTGTTCTTTTCACAGCTTGGGGGGGGGGGGGGGGGGGGGGCGGGGGGGGGGGGGGGGAGGGAAATAAAACCAAAAAAAAAAACCAAAAAACACCCAAACCAAAAAAAAAAAATACCCCAAACAAACAAACAACCCACCAGCTTAAATCTGTTGCCTAAGATAAAATGCTAAACAAATGCCACAGCTGGGCATGAAATCTCCTTTCTGCAAGTGTCACGCTGTTTTTAGGGAGAGGTTTTTATCAATACTGTACTTCAACATTCTAATCCTTTCCTTGCTGACACAGATAAAGGAGAGACGTCACAGGGGACAGAAAGTCCTACTGAATAGAAAAGACCCTGGTCACTGCTGTAGGTCACCATTTACTCAAAAGTCCTTCTCACCATGCATTCGGTTGCTGGTCTGGAAACCTTCATCCTCTTTGTCAACTGTGTCTGGTTCTAAGCAGAAGGTGTTTATATTCTCATCAAGGTACCAGCTGAAGTTTTCATCTACAATGCTAAACATCAGGGCAAAAGCATTAGCAGCACCAGTCCCTTCTATTGTGGTCTCATCTGCAGTTCCTAAATTGCAAACGAAAAGGAAAGTGATAAAAAAAGCCTGGGATGGGATTGAATTTAAAAATGACAACAACCTTGGTGCACTCAAGGAAATACAGTTCTTTGCCCAAAGTCTGCAGGGAAGGATGAATTTTACCTAATTTTGCTCTTCTAAGGCATTTTGACACCCCTCCAACAGACTTTGAACAGATGGGTGCCTCCAGAAGGCAAAGCTAAACTAAGTCAAGCTGATATTTCAGTATCTCTTTGGTCTGACATGAGCACAAGCTTGTTGTCCCATTTCCCCACTCTTTGGCCCTTTGCACCCAACCCCGTCCCTCAGTCAGTGTTAGTTAGCGTCTGTGTTCCTGTGCAGTGAGCCAGGTCATGAGCTGGATCTATCCAGAAACCAGTGACCCATGTCTTTTTGACAAGGAATTAAGGAGTGATGAGTGGTAGCCTGCATTTCTGTTGCACTGAAGTGAATGCTGAACCATACCCCCAGAGTGGCCCTCTAAACTGTGGCTCACTCTCCACAGACTGACAAAGAAGCCATGAGAATTATCTAGAATTAGGTACTTAAATTTAAAAAGGCTGAAGAGAGGATGAACAGAATTTTTTCCAGCTAAGTTCAATATTCTTATCCCAGTATCTATTTGGGGAGCAACCTGAAACTATAGGACTGGTGGTACTGAGTTGTCTGTTATTATCCACTGGAGGGTGTAGACTTTATTCCAATCAGTCTGTCTTTGATCCCATGAAAACTGTCACTTCCTCTGCCTTGCACAGGAGGAAGCTCAGAGTCTTGCTCTCAGTCCTGTGTCCACCACCACTGGCTGGAGGACTAGAGCAGTAACATCATGTAGATATCCACCTGCATGAATTCAAGGCCAAACATGCAGATAATCTGGCCTTTCAGGCTAGTATTGTTTGGAATATGCTGTTTCCTAGCTTCATGTGTTGTCTTGTACTTATCAGCTCAGTGTCACATATTCAGTTCTGTGGATTTCAAAGGCTCTTGAGGAGAATGTAAATCCGAGACATTTTAATTGTGTGAGTTAAGCTGGAAACCATGCCTGTCTTTTCCACATTTAAGTATTTCTCTTCTTCATATATAGAACCTACTTCGCTTAGAAGTACTGTATATGAAATCAGGGCTTATCTTGTACTCTGGGAGTTACTGAAAAGAGGTGGGAGAGTTACATGTGCCCAGGGGGAGAGGTAGCAATAACTCAGCTGATAGAGAGGAGAGGGCTGGTTCATGATGGCTCCAGCACGACATTAGCAGGCTATAAAATACACAGGACAGGCTGCTCAGTGCACAACCCCATACGGTTGTGAGATGCAACTTGTAAACAAAAATAAATACATACTCTCTATGTGGAAAAATTTACAAAGACTGGGCTTTCAAACATGTAAATGCTAATGCCAAATTCACCCATCCAGCTCTAATTTGATTTCCTGAGCAATAAGTCCTTTGTTCATCCTGAAATTTCCCCAGTTTGGGAACACTTATTTTTGGTCTCGGCCACAATGGGATGGTCACACAGCATGCTGCAGCCCCTCCACCAGCCGAGGCAAATCTATCGTGAAGCCAAAGGGGAGCAGGAAGGGGGTTGTCCCAGAGCTACAATACCTACCCTAGGATGCTCCTGGAATGGCCCATCTATTCCTTGCCCCTTTTTATGGGCTATGTAGGGATAGACTCTAGACCATCATGTTTAAACCTGTAAGCAAAAATGACTGTTAAGATGCCAAGCTTGGCAGAGGGGCTCGCTCTATCAGTGCTTCCAGCTCAGTACCTTTTTTACACACCAGCAGAGGCCCAATTAAACCAGATGCAATATCTCTTGGTGTGTCAATGTGAGAATGGTAAATCCAAGTCAAGCAGTTTGAGTCTGCCAAAGTTGGGGAATAATCTTTCCTTACTGGCCATGTGTATGTGTAATTTCCACCGGGAACAACAAAGTCGTCCTCTTTGCTTTTACCACCGGTTCCATCAGGGTAAAGTGCTCCTAATACATAAAAAGGAAAAAGGAAGACTTTAATCATCCCTTAGTTGTTTTTGTTAAATAAATGTGTAATTTATTCTATTTTAACTTGTATTTATAAAATAATAACAATATTCACAAATACAGAATTACTGAGAAATTATGAAAAAACTCAGAATTTCTGTCAATCTCACCACAAATATCTGTTAAAATCCAGTTTAATTGGTAGATAAAGCTTTAGAAATCCATTAACAGGCTCTATTTTTTCCTAGTCTCTTCACTTTTATCCGTCATCTACAATTTTGTCATCTAACAGTGTGTATTTTTGCACAGAAAACTGAGTAAAATACTGACTGTAGACACATCCACACAATCCTCTAACAAAAATACACATGCATAGCTCTGGGATTCTTAAAATTAGATCACGTCCGTTATAGGCCAAAAGAGAGGAAAACACTTAGTTGCAAGATCGCCATCTATTCAAATAGACTAGAGGTAGAAGGAAAGAGGGAAGATGTTTTGGTGACTTATGATTCAGAAAAATAATTTGGGGAAAAAAGACCCATCAAACCTGTTTCCGTACTGGATTTATCCCAGGTGTCGAAAGTTCGTGGCAAAAAGTTTTGAGATGAGGCTGTTCCTGGTTTTAGTCATCAGCTGCAATTACTGATGAGTTAATGAGAGGGTGATCTAAAGTCCTCTGATGTCAATGTCAATAACAACAAATACTTGGACAGACTGGTATCCATGATATTAGTTACCCCAGGGAAAAAGAGAGGAAAAGGCAAACCAGATTTTACCTTCAGAGTCCTTGTCATAGAAGACCCCATGAGGGTGCACAGAGTATGGGCGGGAAGCAAAGTTTTTCAGATGGATGACAAAGACATCCTCTTCTTCTGCCTTCAGGACAGGACCAAGGAACCCCAGCCATGCTGCTTTGGGGATCTCCTGGGAGTAAGTGTCATCCGTGAATTGCCTAAAAATGGCCTTTTTGTACACACGTCCTATCCGGTTGGCTCCTCTTGTAGCATACACCTTTGCAAACCTAGTGTTGGGAAGGGGAAATTTGAGAGAGAGTAAACCTATCTTAAGCACTGATAAAATAACTGGTGCTTGCAGTACAGATAAATAGTTCCCTGGGACACATCTCATGGCTGGTAGAATTAAAGCTCAGGAGTACATCAGGACCACTCAAACCTCAAGGTGCTCAATTTTAACGACTTCTCCCTCTTTTAAAGGTTTGAAACCTCACCTCTGAAAGCATGACTGTTCAGAAGGAAAATAAAATAAAACCAAATTAAGAGTTTCTTTCAAAAGCCAGTAAGAGAGATTCTAATCAACCAGCTCGACTCCCTGAAGAGCAGCCTTAAATGTATTTTGCATGAAATGTATAACTTCCACATTCCAGAGTCTATGTTTATAGCAACTTCAAGTGATGGAGAACCCACCATATAGTCAGTGGTTAACATATTATAATTTTTAAATACCTGCTTCCTTCGAAGCCTAAATTGCATTTGCAGTCTAATATCATCCAGCTTCACACTCCAACCACTGGTTCCAGCCAAGTTCTCTCTCAGATCAAAGGAGCCACCTACCATCAGAAACTTCTTTTCTATGCAGACACTTGCATAAGTTTTAATTAATTGACTAAATAGCCTCCTACCCTTTGTCTGGACAAACCAAGAACACAGACATTCTTTATGCCACAAATCTTACGCAAAGCTCCCTTTTGAAAGCAAATATTTCTCTATCTCTGTTGAAGTCTGAACACAAGAAATCAGACAATAGGCAAGTAATATTCCAGCTAGGGCCAGAGATGCTCCCAGTCAATATTTCTTACATAACTGGGAATCAGTTTCGCCCTTTTAACTATAACATCATACTAATGACCCATGCTCATCCTATCTCTGATGAAATAAAATCCATTTTTTAATTCTCTCCTTGTTACAGCTGGTAAATATGATATACAATCTTCAACCTTATTATAAACTTGATGAAGGCAGAAAGTAAACCCATTGCTACACAGCAAGCAGGGGATTGTATGACCAATTTCACAATAATTGACCATGAGCTTTTTCATCCCCTGAAGATTGTTTGAACTTTCATGCTTCCTAAAAAACTCATTGAAAAGTTGAACTAAATTTTCCTGAAGTAGCACTGGCAGAAATAAAGCAATTTCATATTTATTGTGAAGTTTTTGACTGGTCAGTTCACTTGCTTAACCAATTTTGTTTAGATTCTTTTGTGAAGTGCAAGCAACCAAAGTGCTGGATGTCACATAAGTTGAAAGGCATGATTTGCTTTAAGTCCTTTACCACAACATCCACTTCTCCCTCTACCCAAACCTTTCTGTGATTCTGTGATTTCTATGACATCATAACACACAACATCCCCCACCTGTGGTCATTACACCTTCCACAATCACTGTCTAAAAGAGATCACTGAAGGCTTTTATCCAGATATAAAAGCCTCCAAAAAGTACAGTTTTTCATTTGAAATGTGTGCTTTATAAGAAGCCACAAGTTTTGGCAGCAACTAAAACATTGCCAATGATATTGCTGGGACTGAAAGCGTGGGGTAGGATGAGGGGGAAGGGACAGAAGCTTCTCATTCTGTTTCTTCACAGAATAATGTATGTCAGATAAATACACCCCAAAAGCAGGGTTAAGGGACAAGTTGACAAGAAATCTGGATTTTCAGTGAATTAGCAGTTCTGTTTGTGCACATAGCCAGACCTGGCAAGTCACACCACATTCACCAAGGAGAAGATACCTTCTATTGCCTGGGGGAAGAGCTGCTACCAGAGTGTTTACCACAGAGTAGGAGGTGGTGTCAGTAGGAGTGCAGTGTAAATGCACATGCTTCCTTACCTCATGGCAATGTATTCACATGGCTATGCCCTAATTCTAATTATGAATTAATTTTTTTCAATGGTTTATAAGAAATTTTCTCTAGAAAAATACCAAATCCAATTTTTCAGAAAGTTCCTATTTTCAGGAGATATTTTTCATCAGGTTTTTTTCCAGTTTCACCACCCATCAAACATTTTGGTGCAGTGGCACCGTGCTTTTGCCATGATGACAGTGTCTTTATGCCCAGACAACATGGCACACTCTGATAACACCCCTGGCATACACTGTCTCTTCTGAAGAAGAAGAATTGTACCCCAGAAAAATGCACTTCTTAGTCAGGCTTTGTTAAATGCTTCACGTGAGCCTAGCTCCTTTAAATGCATAGACTGTGATCCCAAAATCCAGTTAATCATTGAAGTTCAAGAAATTACTGTGAGAAAACTCCCTAGGCTTAGGCACTGAGTCTCAGTGCCTAAATCTATTCTACAATATCTGGATCTGTGCTTGCCTCCTACTTAAAGCCATCTAGAAGTCAGGACAAGAAGCCTTTTAGGGGCAGCATTCTGAAAGGAGGACTATTCAAATGGGTGCAGTGGGTATCAGCTGCAGCCAGTCACAGTGTAGGGGATGCTCTGTGCATACAGAGATGTATTTTCAGCACATCCTTTTGGTTGTCCTCAGTACTTGAAAACAGAGCACTCTGGTTCTTGTGAGTCCTATTCTAGGTGCCCAGGCTGCCCCATTTCATCCAGGAGGATTTGGGGGGCCCACCTCAGCTTTCCAAAGTAGCTGGTAGCTCCATGCCTCTTTACAAGTGTTGCTGTGCTTCACATTACAGTGCTTAAAGTTCTTTTGCAGAAGGAATATCCACACTGGACCTCATGTCAAAATGTTTCCTGTCATTTCTCTCTTGACACAAGAAGATAAAGCTTCTCTCTGCCTCTTCATACTCTCCTGCTCATTTCAAACTGCTTCACCCTCCTGGTGGCTTTGTGATGCTGCTGTCTGAACCTCTTCCATCTTTCTGCAGATGTAAGATGCTCCTCTAAATTTTAACTATTTCCCTCCAACTCAGTCGTCAGCCTACACTTCGTGTGCATAAAGTCATGATGCTCAGACAGCCTTTCTTCCTACAGTAAAGGGGAATACTCCATCCTCTGGGGCAGTACCTATGCAAACTTCCTAAATTCCTTCCTCTATCTCCTGCAGTCAGGCCAGTCTTGAGTTTACATATAGAGATAAGCAGGTTTGCAAATCAGCATAAAAGGTCTCATTCTGACTAAGAACGCCATGAAAATCCTGCCTTCATTTCTGTGTCTGATTTCATTTTGGTTCTTCAGCACTCCCAAAGCTCCAAGAAAAGTTTGAAATGCACTTGAGTGGAATAGGGCGCACTAAGAGGGAATTAACTCTCGTTCTTTAATATAAATGTAAGCATAATTATAGACATCCAGTTCTCTGCAATGACAAGCAATACAACCCTTCCACAGAGAGAAAGAGTAAAACCAGAGCATCATGTAGATTCTACTTCAAATCAAGACTAGACATGCAGACAATCAGCCATTTCCAGATAAATCATGTGTGAAGTGTAACTTCTACACCCATTTCTTTTAGCACACAGAAGAAGTGTTTTGCCATAACTTTTACTGTGTTTATGTTACCTTTGATCTCAAGGCTACAACCTAACAGAGGTGCTTACATGAGCACTGTGTTACAGTGAGCAGTAAGAAATGGGAAGACACCTTGTGCATGGCCAAACAAACAGCGCTTCAGTAGCCTGGAGACAGATCCTTGCAGGTACAATTTCAAAGCCTCCTGAGCTTGTTTGCTGCTGTAATCACCGCTGAGTGCCAAAAAACAACACTCAGAAGAACTACTAGATGTGGAGTCCCAAATTTTCTCCTGTGGCTAACATTCCCAATAGCTACTGTACACTCCTGGGTGCAAACACACACAAATGCAAAATTTCTTTTTATTGTCATTGTCCCATTAAAATCCCATAGACTTTGCGCTCATAACCACTTAAACAACCATCTTTAAGGGTTTATTCCCTAAAATCTGTAGATGGTGAAACCTTCCTTATTCTTCACCCTCTTTACATACTCTGTGTTTGGGTTTATAACCATTTTATTTCCTCAAAGTTCCTGATTTTTCCTGTGGCTGAAGTAAGCCACGACAGTGCCAGAACAGGGCTCCAGACTGCCACAAGTGTTTTAACCCCTGGGTCACACAACCTGTTCAAGGTAACCTTCCAAGAAACCATGACTCCCATGCCCCGGCCAGTGCAATGTCTGTGCTTGAGGGATGGCCAGGAGAGGGGGACCAGTGGTGCCAACTCACCTTTCTAGATGGAGCCCTGACCACAAAGTGCCAAACAACAAAGCTGAGTGTCCTCAAAATATAGAGACACAAAGCCCCCAAAGGATGTTTTTAGGCTTTTTCTGACCCACATGAGCCACAGAGGTGAATAAAATCCATAAAATCTTAGATGAGGCTCTGAGGTGTCACTGGTGTGGTATGATGGCTTCCCTCCTGCAATAAACTTGCCCCTGAAGTCAGTAACAAAGCTCTTCTTAGGCTTCATTAGAGCCAGGATTTCACCTCAAATACCCTTTTGATGTTGACCCTTCCCACAATGATCATCTCTGCTGTTGCAATTGGGTTATTTGGCCTCATAATGACTCAGCCATTAGTGTAGCATCTGTAATGACAGTTTCACCGTCATTTCTCTGGGTGGGATCTCCTCATAGGCAAATTGCACAAACTCTGTTTGATGCTGTGGTAACAAAAACCACCCGTTAGTGTTGGTGGGTGCAAGACTTGGCCCAGATAAATGTAAGATTGGTGGCCTAAAGAAAAGGGATGAGCTGCTACATCATGCAAAACTTACTAACATCTACCACCACCAGAGCAAGATTGAAGCATCCATCATATAAACTAATATCAAGTTAATTTCAAGGGATTATCAACTAAACTTTAATCCTGAGGGCTGAGCTACAGTGTAGAAAGAATGACTGGTGGCTGTTAAACCACAACACCTAGGTATATTTTCCTCTTGAAAGGCCATTTTCTGTGTGACCATTAAAGAAAGCAGAAAACATCCAAGCTCACACTCCTGCAGCAGCAATACCCATGCCCCAACTCACAAAATCTCACTGAGATCTGCAGCACATCCAGCAGCACTGAAAGCACCCTGCACCCAATGTGTTTAGTCCAGCATGGTTTAATAATGTCAGATCTTCCCCCAGTTATGTCAGGTGGGAAGGAACACTGACCACCTTCACAGCTCACCTATGCTCAGTGGCCATAACCCGGACCTGTGATTTCCAAAGCCCTGTGTGCTCCAGAAAATGTAAGCTTAATTTCTGAAGGGAGAACAGAGAGTGAAATGTCTTGGTTTTACTTAAAACACTCCAACTCATGAGAATTAGTAGGACAGTTTGAGGCCTCAAGCTTGGACAAGATAAAGGGCAGAGGTGAACAGCCTCACTATTCTTTTTACTTTAAAAGTACCAATGTCCAGCAAGATACTTCTTCTGTGCAAGCAGCAGGCTGGCATTAGAGCACTGCAGTAAGACAAGGCATAATAAAATTTATCATCCAAGCAGAACAGTTCTGCTAAGACAGGGCTCCTTTGGGCTAATCAGCTCTGATGAGAGGCAGACTTTTCAGCTCACACCCAGTCAGGTTCTGATGCAGCACTAGGATTCCTGGCTCCAGAGGCAGCTCACTCAGCACCAGCACAGTGGGAACTGAGCAGCACAGTCATGTCTGGTGCCAGAATTGGCTCACCTGGTTTCTAGCCCCATGCTTCAGCTACCAAAGCTTCCTTTATCCTCTTTACTACTAATAACTAAAGGTTGAGGAAGATATTATTGACTTTGGCAAGCAACATTGAAAATCATCTCTTAAATCACCATCTGATAACTATCTGATCCAGGTAATGTAACACTTTCCATTGCACACTTGCTAATTCAGGATTTTCATTAAGTACTGACGAATAAGTGGTTTTGATTATATCTCTGTGGGCTAGCTGGAATCAAAGGGAACATTCCTTTTTGTGTATGCACCAATTCTTTTAAAGAAAATAAGCTTGTCTGCAACCTCTTTATCTTCACTTCGGTCTCAATAAAACTGGGATAGTGCCCCATCAGATGGGTGCTGTGAGGATGCTTCACAAGGTGAGAAGTGCTTGGATCAGCCAGCTAGCTCAAAAGACATTCATATCCCTGCCTGGAAACTGATCCTTAAACTTAGCTAATGGAACTACATTTTTATAATATCCGTAGGAACCAATTAATTAGCTGGAAAGTAGTCCATCATTATACTGCTTTAAATTTACATTAGAGATTATCCTAAAGAGCTGAATAGTCAAAATAGCTATTTCTGGTTCACTATTTAACCCACATGCTTATGCAGACACACTGTTATTCAAGAACACAGCACTTCATCCTGGCTCAACTCAATATATTTTAAAAATTGAATAAAATAACAAAAATTAATTAATTATTCTGCATGTAGGGAGTTCATGGCAAATATCCCCCCAGCTTTGAATGTGTAGTCCAGATTAAAATCCTCTGTTGGTAAACCTTTTGTAATTAGCATTCTGTAATTATTACATTGCCATGATGACTGAAGACATAAGGTATCTTATGTGTTGCCATTTAGTAAAAAAAAATTGCATTTATGTCACAGACTTAAAAGTAAATGTACCACTTGATGTTTAGGGAGCACAAAGTGCAGGCAGCTTCAAAAGTACAATTTACAGAACAGATTTCGACCTCTCTATGGTATCTCTCCATTGAATACCTCTCCACTGAAGTGGATTTATAAGCAGCTGTCCTTCAGGTAAAGCTGAACTTCTCTATAGTGAGAGATCTTTTAGTTTAGTGACTGGATGAAGTTATCCTCTGCTATAAAGACTAGGAAAGTGAGAAATTCAGGTATTTAATATAAATGGAGAACAATTTTGCCAGAAAAGCTTGTTTTCATGGGCTGGAAACAAACTATTACCCTTTACCTATAAATGTAATACCTATTGACTTGGATGCCATTCGGGACCTCTAGCTATTAAAAGATTAAGCATAAATTTGTGTTGAAAAATAAAACTCTTTCTCATCTCCTTCTTGTGACAAAAGAGTTTCTTTTATGGGATTCATCTGAGAGTGATTCTGAAACTACTGACCACATGTCCAGACTTGCTTGGGATTTCCTGAAAAGTCAGAAAGCACATTTCCATTTCTAGCTTCTGGGACGCAGCATCTAGGTTACAGTGAGCCTCCAAACCTGGTAGAGAGACCTGGACCTCCTCACTGCTCACAGCTCCCACTCCAATCCCAAGCCTAGACACTGAGGAAGGATCCCCAAAAGACCTCTAGTGTGTTAAAAATATTAATGAAATGTTAAAAATATTCCCACACAATTGAATCCCATAATGTAAGAAGCAATGGTTTTAAACTAAAAGAGAGTGAATTCAGCTGTAAGAGAAAAGGTGCTAACAGTGAAGGTGGAAAAACACCAGCACGCATTGCCCGGAGAGGTGGCGGATGCCCCATCCTTGGAAGCATTCAAATTCAGCTTGGACGTGCCTCTGAGCAACCTGACCTAGCTGAAGATGACCCTGCACATGGCAGGGGAGATGAACAAGAGGACCTTTAAAGGTCCCTTTTAACCCAAATCTTTTTTTAGACAGGCACCAGGGACCAGAGCCATCTCCATCCAACATCCAGGCCAGCTCTCATTCCGTGGGAGGAACACACAGCCAGCCCCAGCAGTGTGGACATGAGAACAGACACCTGTTTTCACTGGCTAAGGCACGATTCATCACAGTGCTCCCCTATGCTCCCCAGTTTCAGAGATCACCAGGAATTCTGTCTGACCATTTACTGTTGTATATCTAAGCATTTATCTAAACACGTTTCCAAAATGGAAGTTCCCACAGTTGTATAGATTGCATGGATATAGGGACTTGTATCTCATTTGTAGGTACTATACATGTCTGAATTTCAGCACATCTTACCAAGTTCCCCAAATTTTATCAGGGAAAATACTAAAAATGACATAATATGCCAGTAAACAGGGTTAGTGTTTTACTGCAAAGCGTGTGCTTGGTTATAGCAAATTTGCAGTTTGCTGTTTGATACCAAGTCCCAGAGATACCTGCATCTCTATGAAATACAGATAGGGAATTTTGAGCCCATGCCTGATGCTTTTTTGACAAAAATCAGTTCATTAACATCCTCTTCAAATATATGCTATCACCTTGCTTAATCAACTACAATGGAAGAGAAAGCAATCAAAGTCTACTCTTGCCTTGAAGTTGAATTCCCACCTATGACAACATCATCAGAATAAAAACAAGGAAAATGCCATCTGAAGACATTTGCAGCAAAATTACCATATTTACCAGTTTTATTCTGGAGTTGTTGGTACATCTCCAGCTTATCAAAGCCCCCAGTCACTTACTTGTCCTCTAAGAGGCTTTGCCCTGTGATGAGATTTTTCCCAGATGGTGCATAGTCCCAGTTCTCTTCCACAATCCCAAGGTAGTAAATTCTGGTCTTTGCTTCCACCAGTGCCCACAGCCAGAGGAACCCCAGGGCACGGAGGCAGCCACCGCACTGAGCAGGAGGCATTTGTGGTGGTGACTGCGAGGCTGGCACGGGCAGGCAGCAGCAGGGTGCACCACAGGGAGCTCACCCCTCCCTCCCTCCTAGCTCTCAACAAGTTATAAATAAGGAAGGGACAGAGCAAAGCTCCTCCTTTCCAGCAGGTTAGCACTGGGATAGGTAGAGAGCCAGGCTATGCAGAGCAAGGAGAAGGTTGCCGTCATGGCAGGACCTTTGCCAATCCTTTGGTTAGTGAGTAATTTACTCACTTACCTGTCCAGGCTAGAGCCAGTTGGTGGTTTTCAGAAGCTTGGATGCTTTTCAGTCCTCCTTTTTCCAGACTAGGTGATACGACATACTGGGGCAGAGGACGGGTCAGTGTTTTTGACATCCCTGTAAAAACCCTTTTTAAAACCTTTTGTTTGAACTTCTTTATCATGTCTAAGATTTCTAAAAATAGCAACTTGTTTCCTTCATTGTTTTTTTTAAATGACATAACACTAAGGCATAACCCAGCATTATCAGAGAAAGCAAAAGAATTATCCAGTACCTCTCAGCCTTTTCTGATCTATTTATTAAGGCTGCAATTGATTTGAATATATTCGGTTTTAGAGTGCCCAAAATGAGGTACCTTTGTACAAGCATCCCTGGAAATTAGAGCCCTTATAAAAGTCTTTCCATTTGGACACCTAAGAATTGAGGCACATAAAGATCACCCTTTTATTAACCTTGGTAATTAGCATGCCCACGTAGCTCTCTAGAAAATCACTTCCTCTCTTTACAGCTTAACTTCTTCTAAGAGGAATCTGTGTTACCAGCTTGGCAAAGCCCAGTGTAAATGTACACTTGATAGGGTAGGATAGAAAAGAATATTTTAAGCCACTTAGGATATGTCCCAAAAAAGTATCAAGTAGGTGACAAGATATTTTGCAAAATCATTCTGCTCTGTTCCTAATTTTTAAGTGACTACAGGTATAAAAAAAGTTGCAGTTCTTGAGACTCATTGCAAGCTTTAATAATTGTGAAATTCCTCTTTCAGGTCTAGAACCATCTGACCTCTTCCTGTGGAAACTAATGGTTATCTATGACTAGGGGTGCAGGAGGTTTCAGAAATGGATTTGGAAGTCACAGGTTTAATGCTCTCCACCAAGACATAGCTCAGTGATGTGAATGAGGTTTTATGTGGCAGTCGGGTGAGGTTCACCCTCTGGCATGTGGCATCGATGGCTACATCTATGGTCATCTGTGCTGAGCTCCCCTCTCCTCACTGGTGTGCTGGTGTCTCTGTGACTTCAGAAAAAAACAGGTCCTGTTCACAGCAGCCCAGCTCCAGCCACCTGGACCTTGATAGGTCCCATCAAAGTTAAGAGACAAGGCACACAGACACATGTAGTATCGTGCTAAAGAAGCTTTTGGCAGTTTTAGGCTATGCTTTCCATCTCTTTAGCTATGAGGACTGAAAGCCCAGCTTATGTGGGTTAAGAATACAGTCAGACAAACTGCAAATGGTCAGCTTGACACAGTTATAAAAGAAGGAGTCCCTTGACCCCTAAAATTCTCTGATACAGGCTGATGTTCATTTTCTCATGTCAGTTAATCAATGAACAAAGAGAAAGAGGAGAGGTGCTAGGACAACACAGGTGTTGTGCAACAAGGCAATACAGGTGAGTACAGAGATCCTGATCCTCAGAGGCAGCACCTTCCTGATATCCTTGGACACCTTGCTGATCTCTTCACTCTTCTGCTGCAAACTGCACAGCGCCCAGCCTCATCTTCTCACGTCAATCTGTATCTTCTCTTCCAAAACACTGATACTTAAAAGTCTCTTCCTTTTCCACTGCTTTGTTGTGTTACTCAAGTGATGATGACTAAAAGCAGTGTGATTTTAACAGGCATAATTAGAAAGCAAAAGAAAACAATGGCAATGGGACAGAGCTTTGCCAGCCCGTGGCACGGCCATCGAACATGCCCCTGGGGTGGGACAGACAGGCCAGCTGCTGGGCTACAAACCTGTGAAAAGGCCAAGGTGACGCCAGGAGGTTAACAGGATCCCACTGTCATATTTTCACAGGGTCTAGGAATACTTCCATTACCCAGAGGAGCTCTCCTGAGCCCAGGGGAGTTGCAAACTTCATCACCTGTCACTCAAGCACCTGCATTTACCAGAACTCCTGCCTGTTATGCAAATATTCATGGTCATAATCTAACAAGCATTTACATTCAAGTAGGAAATACGTTTATTTATAGGGCACTGTGCACTTTGAATGAGATTGTGTGCAGTTCAATTGCTTAAATCAGCAATTTGAGATACTTAAGGACTAGGTACAGGGCCAATTAAATCTAGACAGAGTTGTTATGACTTCCTGTCCGTGTGGGTTTTTGTAACTCAAGAATTCTGCCATATGTTTAAATCTCTGTATATGTGGACTAATATAACTCAAATGCATCAAGCTAAGAGGGAATAGGAAGGTGGAGTGTCCAATTCTGAGCTGGCATCTGACTGTATTACAGTCATTTAAATAATAATAGTGCTATGTCCTAGTTTTTCTATTGCTTCTTATGCACCTAGGATTGGGTCCTGGCAGCTTTCTTGTTAGAATAACTCTTTAAAATTCCAATATGAAATTAATTTATTTGTCTATTACTGTAAAATTTACTTGTACAACAGGAATAATGTGTAGACATTAGCACCCCATATCATCAATGTGTTGTAAGTCTGGTAAACGCCTTAGCTTGGCTTCAGCACTTAGTAGATCTGGCAACTTCTCTATACCCTTTGCATCCACACATTAACACGTAATTACTTTGTCACATCATTAAACCCAGGCACATTTGCATTCCGGAGAGGAGCTGTGGGCGTGACTCAGAAAAAGATGAAAGAACAGCTGTTTTGCCCTTGCATCAGGAAAATTTCTGGGAAGCTCCCTTCCAGCAGTGAGGTCATGGGATTAAATTTGTCATTTTGTCCAGGATCCTTTCAGCAAAGGGGTTGGCTATTGGTTACTCTGAGACTTTCTGTCTCTCTGAAGGCTAAAATTAGAGCATGGCTGGGTTTCAGAGTTTTGCAATGAGAAGCAATGTTCATAGGACTGAAGGGTGAATATCTTGAATACCAGTTTGTGAATGAGCCCTGAAACATCACCAATAGAGGTTTCTTTTCAAGTAACTCAGGAATTATTGCAAGAATTAGCTTAAGTTAGTGCACTAAAGCCCGGACTTGCACCAACTAATGTTAGTGATTAAACTAAACTGCTTAAGTTGTGATGGCTGTAAGATCAAGGAAGAGAGATGATGAATATGCTGACCTTTGTCAGTTCCTTGAAATTAGATCATAGACAAGCACTTTATTCAGACTGCCTATGACTGAAGTCCAGCTTTGAATCTCCATTGAGCAAATGATGAGCTGATGTTCATGCAGATTGTCTACTCTGTTTCCTCTGCATCTTCTTGGTAGTAGTAGTTCCCATTCATAGCTGATCCTTCCTAGTGCCTCTACTGCGATGGTTTATGTCTCCATTGCAATCCAGGTTGGGGAATTAGTCTCTGTTTCCAGCATTAGATTACCCTCAGCTACTATAGCCACCAGCCCTGGAGCTGTGCCTGTAGTGATCATCCCAAGTGACAAAGAGTGTCTGTGATACATCTGGGAACTGAAGCCTCCTAAGTTTTGCATAAGCCTTTCAATCAAGACATTGTCTCCCTTCATCAGTAGTCCCATCCTCTCCAGACACAAGCACACATTAAACATATGTCTCTTTGTACATCACTTAAAACCAGTTTCTATTGCACTTTCTAATCAATTTCTGAGTTGTAGCAATAGTGAACAGAATATAAACCTCATTTTATCTTGGGTAGTCACACATGGTGCATGTGAATTACTTGAATCTTTTGAGTTCACACTGGTAAGCTGGAAATCTCAAAAGAATCTCATGCAGAATTTGTTTGGAGTTCTGGATAGGACTTTGGTGAGAAAGGCTTCCTTGGCATACACAGCATTTCCCTGGAGCATTCCAAGTCTGAGTAGTAAAACAGTTGGAGACAGGAGGACAAAAAAGCTACTGGAACTCCAAGAATAACAAGGATCTACATCCGTGAAGATATTAGAAGTGCAGCTATATCCCATATTACACGTGACACAGTGAACCTGACTCACATCTGCCCAGAAGTCTTTGTGGCAGGATGGAAACTGAACCCATCCTGCCAGATTCCCATGTCAGAGCCCGCATGGCTCCCTGGCGCTGCCTTCCAGTCATTTGGGCTCAGTCCATGCACCCAGCTCAGGGTCACAATTGGGCATTTACCACAGTGGTTGTCCAGAGATCATTAGCGCAGAATAATTTTCTCTGTACATCTCTGTGCAGACAGTCTCCTTGCAGAACAGCTACTTTGGTATACTACCAGTTGTTGACAGATCTTGAGGCAAGGTGTGAAATGGAAAAAAGGGTCTCTGTTGTATCAGAAGCAGCACACAGATCCTTTCTTTTCTGTCAAGGTTTTGAGCCAAAGCCAGAATCTCTCACACCACCAACAAAGTATGATAACACAGATTAATGTAGATTTCAGATAAACCAATTATACATTTGTAAAAAAACCCTGAAGATATTTCAGTTTGAAGAATGTAAAGGAATGCAATGATGAGAAGAAAGGCATTTAACTGTGTACTGAAAGGAACTGCAAGCTTGAAGAGATTACAATAAGTTGCCAAATAGGCTGGGCAAGTAAAAATTGTTCATCCTTAAAAGCCACTAAATCAAAGCTAAAAAAGTAAGTTTTGATCCTAATTAAGAGAAGCTTCTTGTGTGTGGTAACTCATGTAAATCTGCACTGTTGAAACAAGGTTAATACCTCGACAGAACTTCAAGGTACATTATTTATGAGTTTCTATAGTGTTGTCTATTGTAGCACTTAACAAACATGAAAGAGCTTAACCTTACGTCAGCACTGTGGGACAGAACATGTTTATTAACCCTATTATACAAATGAGGAAGGAGGAAGGGTATGCAATATCCAAATGCTCACAAAGCAAGGCTGCCTGGTCTCTTGGCTTCCTGTCCAGAGCTGGGAGCAAGAAAAGAGCCCTCCTAGCCCACAGGCTTCCCCCTGAGCACGAGGCCGGTGGAGATTTGGCCTTGTTGGACTTCCAGTGTTTGTGGAAGTGATGCCGTGATTGGTTATATGGTGAAACTCACACACACCTTGGCTGCCTGCCAGCAGGAGGGCCAGTGCCAAGGTCCACCTAAGCTTTCCTCCAGGCAGCTCTGCTGCCTGTCCAGCCTCCTCTAGTCACCCCGTGGGTATCATGGGACTCTCTTCCACCACATCTTGTGGCACTGACCTACTTACTTACTCTAGAGGAAATGTGACCCTTTTGTTTTCCTTCTATGAGATCATTGCCTCATTTTCTGTGTGGGTAAATAGGGGAATTGTGGGAATAAACCCCAGCACTGGAAACCTAACCAGGACTATTGAAAGCAGGTAGCAGAGAGGAAACTATCAAGCATTGCGAGCAGAAAAGAAAGAATTTATGTGATTGCATCTGCACAAGTGGCTTCCAAACGGTTGCGAACGCAATTCTGCCATCCCCAAGAGTGATATTGAGAGGCATACTCCCAGCAGGATTGTGACACTTTGCTTAGGGTCTGTTGATTAAATGGGAGGGTGTCGTGTGAAGTGGAGGAGCTGACAGGAGTTACCTGATGTCCAGAAACTGTTCTTCTGGCCAGTTTCTCAGCTGGAAAGGAGAAAATGTGGAAAATGTCACAACCTTGTGGAAACCTGGATGATTGCCCACAGTGAAATCATGTGATTAATGGGATATGCTGCCAACACTATTAGTGTCTTTCATCTGAGTCTTCAAAGTTGTGCAATAAGGAGCAGCCCTTCTGTTCTTCAGTGACTCTGGACTTATTACTTGAAGGAGCCTATGCTACAGCCAGAGTGCCATTCCTGGAATGGAATCATTTCAGGTCTGATATTAAAAAGGAAAATAATTTCTGCAGCATAAGAAATTCCATAGATAATGGGAAAAAACCTCTCTTGTCCATTAGCCCAGTTACCACTTAGAAGAGCTTGCTGTGGTCATTCAAAACATCATCTGCCATCATCATCAAAACATCATTTAAATTTTCATGTCAGTACTAGATGTTAGTTGATCCTGAGAATTTCTTGTTTTCCTCTACTGAGTCCTGGGAGTTGCAGAGCACCCTTTATCTATTTAAGACTCCCGATTTGGGTCAGGAATCTCAACAGCTTTTTTTGGAAGGCGTGTGAGCACTGTGGCAGGGCCTGGTAAGTCCACACTATGTATATAAGGCTGATCAGAGTTGCCAATTCTGGTACAGATTCCCCTCCAAAAGGGTGATGAAGTGAAAGGCAGCACGATGCAAACCTGGCTGCACCACCCCTGCATCCAAGCTGAAGGGTTTCTGTGCCGGGGACCGCTTACATTTCTGAAATCGGGACCAACTCAGAGTCACTCTGGCTTTGCCAAAGTGGTGTCAGCAGAACTTCCTTCTTTCCCAGGCCAGGTTAGTACTTCAAATGGCAAACTTCACAAATGACAGTGCCTGATGTGCATCCTCCAGCTCCTGCAGGGCAGATCACACAGCTCCACAGCCTGTATGTTTTGGAAGCAAAAATGGACATCAAACCCCACTTTTGGGCACCTCAAAAAGCAGCCTGAGCCTCCTAAGTGCTGAGCAAGCTCCCCCAATGGAGGAAACATGGTTTCAGCTGACTAACTGTAAGCACTCAGCTTAGCTTCTCCTCCTGTGTGCTCATCAAAAAGTGGGGATGATTACATCTGACTCCCTCTCCAGGTATTTGGAAGCTAATTTAGTTAATGCTTGTCAAGCACTTTCAGGTCTTCAGATGAAAGAGGCCGCAGATAGGCAAAGCACTGCTATTACTATTAATTACTTCTATTGTGCAAGGAGACATGAAAGCAGCAAGAGTGATGATTATTCGCTTCCTTTACAAGTGTCAAGACAAGCGCAAATACACAGACGGGGATCCTCCCTGCCCTGCAGTGCTCCTAATCTCACCAGCCAGATCAACCAGACAAAGAGCGGGGAAGGGAGCACAAACCCAGACAAAGCCAATGCATGTAGTGATTTACCGCACACGGGTCGGGTTTTGCAACAGCTGCTTTTTACAAGTGTCCTGTTAGCCAAAAAAAGCACAATATTACTGTTCTGAGGTATTTAAAAATCTCAAGTCAGCATTTCAAAAAAGGAAGTATTTTACAAAAGGTAGTAAATGCAAACTCTCCTTATTTGCCCTCTAATTTTTGAGCAAATCAAGCTTTGTTTTTCTTTGCAGCCATGAGTACTGAAAGTATTTCATTAACAAAGAAGAATTCAAAACTATCCACGAACAATTTGAAATATTTGGATAGGTAGAACAAATTCCTGGTGGTAACAGGTTGCTGTCAATCAACTGCTCAGCAGGAAGGAAGTGAGCAGGGGCTTGGTGACAGCTCAACCCTCTTCCCTCCCATGTACCCAATGAGTCTGTCACAATTAGTTTTCATTCTCCCCAAAGTGCCAGGGGGCTGGGAGTTAGGAGGAGCTTACATGCAGTGATGAGGTGCTCCACAGTAATTTGTTCCTTTATCTAATGCCTGACTAGACAGGCAGGCAGATACAGAAGTAAAAAACCCAAGTGGGTACCAGCCAGACGCTGAAAATTCTCACACATGACTGTGAAAGGGCTGGCACTGGCTCAGTGGAGAGAATGGGAAACATGACCAAAGCCAGTAGCACAGCTGGAGTAGCATGCTCTGGGATCAGATGTGTCAATCAGATGTGTCAATCAGAGTGTGAAGGGCTGCAGAGGCAGATCCTGGGTCAGGGAGTACCAGGCTAGCCCAAGGGTCAGGCATCTGCATCCCTCACTTACTTCAGGGTCTGCTTCAGCCCCTCAGTGGAATGAGGTGTAGCTGGACCTGCAATGTCCTGGGTGAATCCAGCAGTTGCTGAGCCTTCCTCTGACTGCTGTATTAATCCAAATGGTATTCTTGTTTGCTTTTTCCCAAGTAAAAGCATCCAGTCTATTTAATAACAGCTAGTGAACATGCTTAGAACAACATCAGCTGCATTTTTGTTTTTTAATTTATCATGGGATGAGGATGCCTGATGGAAGACACCACCAGACACATGCTTTAATTAAACCATTGAACAATTCTTAAAAGAATCCCAGCCTCTTTCAAAAAGTAATTCTTCCAAGGAAGAGGCAGCTGTGTTTCTTAGAGATCATTAGGGAAATACCTCGTTATCTCATTAAGCATCTCAAGGATGTTAAAAATAGGTTTAAAATGCTGAACCAGCAGTCTTCCATACGCTGTTTCTGCTTTTCAGGGCTGCATTTCATCCGTGGACTCCTCCAAGCTCCCTCTAATGGCCATTGACATTGTGGGTCATTGTCCCTCTGTGCCATTGCAGAGGAACCACATAGACAGGAAGCCCCGACATGGCACAGGATGAGAGCTGGCCCCTGGAGGAGGCCCTCCAGGCTTTTATTTTGGTAATATGTGTGGCTTCATCTCTCACCTGCCTCTTTTATGATCCTGTCTCCACCCAGTATCTTCCCTCTTATCACTTCCCGGTGTTCTTGCCTTTCTCCCAGCCTCTGGAGTCTTGCCATTATTGCAGAGTTAATTCAGGTCTTGCCCTTAGCCCAGTTCAGGCCCACACCTAATATAAAAAATGGATTGCATCACCAAGGAATGACAAGAGCATACTCCAGATGGTTTGGTTTTCATTTTTTTAAGTCTAGTTTTCAGATGTCCTCTTTATGTTGGCTCAGGCAGGGCTACCTGGAGCTGGCTACCCTGGACCACGCCCAGACGCCATTTGAATATTTCCAGGACTGGAGATTATACATCTCCAAGGATGGAGACAGACAGTTCACTACTTTTCAGAAAGGACCTTTAATTATGTCTGCCTAATTTTACACACAAAATAAATGCCTGCAGCCCACTTTCCTCAACATCCCCTCACCATTAAAAAGCCTTGAATCTGTCTTTCAGTGGACATAGAACAGTAAAGAATAAATAATTTGAAGATGAAGATTGCTTAATTTTTGGGAAAATCTGGAATGTGTTTGTGAAAGCAGAGAATCCCTTTCAGAAACCCATGCACTGCTAAGAAATGCCCGAAAGCACTTCCCACTTTGGGAAATATTGACTTATTTGTCTCAGGCCCTTCTGCTACATATGTGGAGATTTTAAATACTATCCTGTCCCACAAGGATGCAAACCATTAACAACTTTGAAGTCAGCAAGGGGAAGGATTGTCTTTTCTTCAACCAGCCAGCCCCAGCTAGAAAGAAACAAACCTCAGAATCTGAAAACCAGCTGTATTTCCAAAGGCTTATCCAATTTTTTCACATATTTCTCTGAAACAGGCAAAGTAAGTAGTAAATACTTCTACTAGCAAGCAGTAACTCTTGCTACAAATCTGGCCTCATGAGCGTGTTCAAAACATCACAGCTACGCACAGAGTGAGTATTGATTTTCTTTTTTTTCCTTTTGGCACAAAACCAGATGGAGATGATGAACGAGAGGACAGTGCCCCTTGCAATAACAAAACACTTAATGGTCATTTCTGACCTCCTGGGTGTTTCCCTCCTCTTTCATTCTGGTGGGAATCACTGCCCAAGGTGCCTCAGCCTTGCATGGAAATTTGTAATCTCTTCCAAGTTACCTGGATAAGCTGCATCTCTCAGTCTGACCAAAACCAGCACTCTGGACTACAGAAAACTTCCCTCCTGACAGTGTCAAACATCTATAAAAAATACAATGAGCATTTTTTGACAACTACATAAATCTTCAGCATATTCCCAATATTTGTTCCTTATTACTTAAGATTTCCTAAGAAACCTGGGGCAGTTCAGGGAAAGAGAAGAAGGGAGAAGAAGGATCGCCAGAAGAAGGATCACCTGTTTGCTCGGTAAATAGGGGCATTTTGCAGTCAGTACTGCTTTTAGTTCCTAATTCACCCTTTTCCTAAGCACATTCTTGGGCAAACCCCAGTGTCAAAACATATGGATGAGAAATGCCTTTCAGCCAAAACCAGAAAAAAGTGTTGCACGAAACCAGCAAAATGAAAGCACAAACCTCCAATTATTTTAATATTGGATAGTGACAGTGTTGTTCTGTGTTGGGAGTACAAACAACCCTTGGCCACAGGTCATAGTTCATTGCTATTTTAGTAAACATTGGGATTGGTACAGTGCTGTCCATGAGGCAAACCACTCAGGTAATTAAATAAAACAAGCTTTGTTATAAATGAGATGAACATACATCCACACAAGCAAGCAATGGATAGGATGGGCAGAGCTCACTGGGTGTTGTCTCGGGACCATACTCCTCCCCCCAGAAGGGGCTTCTGCAGAGGGTTGGCTGTGCCACCCAGGGATGTCATGGGGTCACAGAGTAACTGATAATGATGGAGTTTATTTCCAAAACACTGTCTCTTGATAGTGGTGCAAGTGTCCCTAGGGAGAGTGATGTGCATGCTGCCATTGCAGGGGAGAAAGTGTGCTTAACAGGGTGTCATCTCAGGGAGCAGAGAGTCTAAATGTGTAGGAAAGGGGATTATGCATAAAAGAAGAGAAAATAGAAAAGAAAGAAGAGGGGAAACATGAAAAATAGGTAAAACAGAAGAGAAGGAAAGAACCTTCCATGTGACTGTTGTGGCTGCAAAGTGCATGTCCAGCATATGCTGTGTGTTGGGACCACCAGTGCATTACAGTGCAATGAAGTGAATACACTCCCAAAGAGCCCAGAGAGTTTATTTCAAAATTTGTCCAGAATAACTTCCATTCAACCTCTTCAGATTCATAGGTATCCTTAATATAAAAACTTCAACTTGCACCACTCAGCTATTAAAAGTAGTTGTTTTCTGGCTGTCTCTGATCTGATTCAAGTCATGAGCCTTTTCATACTGAGCTGTTTCTCAGGTTCCTCAATACTCTTGCTGTGCAATCAGCACTTTGTGGCCTGGGTCATGCAGGTCTTGGATACTCCAGATAAAGGAAAACCTGAATAATGCTGGGAGTGCCATTTCCATCTTCCTGTTTCTACCTTAACAGTGCATCTGCATGCTCCTGGATATAGGCAGGCAGCTTCAGCTGGGCACCTGCTGCACGAGAAGCAGGGGCAGCTGGCACTCCAGGCCAGATTGCCTGCAGTGCCCAAGCAAATGGACCTTCTCAGAGCTATCTCACCTCAGAAAAAAGCTTCTGAACAGCAGTTAAATTTCCTGACAGCAGTCTGATCTTGGGAAAATGAACCTCCCTTTCCCTCAGTTTAAGGGAAAATTAACAGCAAAGTGTCACAGGAAACAGCAGCAAGAAAATATTTGTGTCAAAATGGAATAAACTAAATTGAGTGGAGTGTCACTGTGTACTGAGAATAAAGCTGTGACTTCAGAGCAATCACTTAAGTTTTGTACAAGAATAGATGGGAACAGAGCTGCCTTGCTCCTTTTTCCACACCATACCAACAGCAAAAAGGCCATTTTTCTTTAGTACACAGCAGCCACGCTCCAAATGGGGCAGATCAATTAATAGAGTAAGTGGGCAGTCAGATATGCCCTTCAAAAACCTGCATGGGGCCGTGATTCTTCAGTTTCTCACATTGCACCACTCAGGGAAAATGCGGGGCTGGAACTGTTCTCATTCCTAGCATGATGAACAAGATTTTTCACATATTTATAGTTCCCATGCTACTATGTGTAACTGGAAAATTAATAAAGACTTTATGGCTAAAAGGGTAGAAATAAAAGGAGGATAAGAGCTGGTGTACAGTAAGTCAATATAATCAGGAGATATTGATCAGTGGAACACAAAATGTTTTCATTGCCTTAGAAGTCAATATTGCAGGGGGCAAAATAGATGTACACAATTGTATACACTCAGCTTAGCCACTAAACACTTCACAGACAAAGCTCAATGTTTCTAAGTGTTTTAGAGCTTGCTTGCTTTCATTTCTTTTAGGTGAGTCTGTCACTTTAGAAAAACAGTAGGAGTCAGGATGCCTGGTGTTAACACAGATTTTTATTATGTTCCTCTTTTTGGCATTCTTCCTGTGCCTCACAATGAGCAGTACTTAGCACAGAACTCATCAAAGACTGAATGTAGATCCTACTCAGTAATGAGCACATCTAAAGATATTCTTGAATCAGTAAGAGAATAGAGTTCAGTATAGCTTACTAGTATTTTATTTTTTCTGTGGTGACTAGAAGCACTAGTCTTGGGTTAAATCCCTGAGCACATAAGTGTTATATAAATGTAGATGAAAATACTGAACTTGCCCCAAACAGTTTAAAATCTACATTGTCAATAGACAAACTTTGGAAAGTGCAGAGAAGAAAATGAAAAAGGTCAGTAAAAGAATGTGTAATTCTGGGGACACAGTATAGGTGAGAAACTACAGATGTGAGGTTTGCACATCATCCTGGAGGAGCATGAGCCAGGCAAAACCAGAGAAAAGCAGAATCAAAATGAAGGATGCTGAGCCCAGCTTAGGGTGTAGGGTATGTGAAGATGGGAAAGGTGGTGCCTGAGAGATTATGGAGTTAAAGTCTATAAAAACTCCAAGCAACCAGGATATGAGATTTAAAGACAGGGTTCGTCTTAAGTACCATTATGAAGGTCCCTCATTTGCTTCTTAACTCTCTACATGAACGGGCAGATCCCTCCAGTTGTTCCAGCTGTCAGTGCAAATTGCTGATGGTCTTCAAGTTGTTCAAAAGTTAATTCTTTAACTGCTTTAAATGTCACTAGACCTGGTGTCTTTGTCCTGTCTGAAGATTGTATGACAATGAATGTATGATCGTAGCAATGGGGTACAAAGCGACACAGACCCCCTTATGCATCCAAAGAAGATCACTTTATTGTCACTCCTAACTGCCTCTCACCCCTCAACCAACTTCCAACTGTCCAGCCTGCAGCTGTGCCATTTTCATAGGGCCTTCTGGTGAGAATAACCCTTAAACACCTTTACAATTATAAACCAAACCCTACAACTTGCTTTTTTCTTTTCTCTTGGGGTTGAAGCACTGCCACAAAAGACATGGTTAAAGGCTGTTGCTCCTGATATCAACTGAAGTTTGAGGCATTGGATTCAGTGAGTTAGTTCAGTTTTCCTCCTTGTCAACATCTGCATTTTAATGAAGGTTCTTTGCCTGAGATCCCTTTGAGATCACTCAAAATTTTCACTGGCTGTGAGTCAACTATAATTTGATATTATTATTTATATTAAATACTCAGCCAGGGACTGAATTCCTGGTGCTTTTGCAGTCACTCTGCCATGCTGGTAGTCCTCATGGATGTGACTCGTCTGAGAACAGATTCTGACATCTAGATCTGAACAAGTGGTGAGATTCTTTTACCATTAATGATTAACTGTAACCCTACAGTAGTTCCTTAAATGGATCTTGTGATGCTTTTCCTTAGCAGTGTCCATTTCTCTCCCGAGAAGTAAGCACAGCCTATGTTGACATCTACGCCCAAAGTCACATGAGATGAATTCTACCCTTCACAACCAATCTTTCCTAGCAGGTTTAGACGATGAAGGTGAAAGGTGAGGATGCAGATGCTTGACAGAGAGGGGATATTTTCATTTGAAGGGAGGGATCTCAGTATAATCCCAGCACAACTGGGGGCAATCTGACCTACCAAGTAACATATATATTTCTATGTTGTAAAGCTTGGACATATTTTAACAGTTATTATTATCATCACATTTTCTACAAAGGAAACTCCTGTCATCCTCAGTATGAGTCTTCTCCTGATGCCTTAAGTTGTAGCTTTCATATTTTAGATTCTGTGCTGCATAGGGATGTAGTTTTGAGCCTCATATTAAGTGCTAGTGAGCTCTCTTCACAGGGTAGGTAGACAAAACAAATCCTTTTCTTGCTGAGGACCAAGGACAACCGTCGGACCCAAAAGCATCAACAACAGAGGACCAGAGGGAGGAACAAGAAAGACAGGACCA
>VZUI01000288.1:0-13108 GCA_013401135.1 Cettia cetti | reverse complement strand
CAATGGCAGCTGCAGGCTGTCAGGGCCCATCCTTCTTGTTCCTCCCTGCAGCCACCCTTGGTTGTGCTTTGGGGCTGGAAACTTGTCCCAGCTGTCCTTGGTGCCCAGCTTGGAATGGGGGATTTGGGAATGTCCAGGAACCCCTGAACACCTGGAAGGGAATGAGAGATTTTTGGGACACCCAGGGCTGAGGAGAGGAGCTGAGGCTCTTCCAGGACCCTGGAGTATCCCAAAAGGAGAAGGATTTGTGTTGTGTCCCTGCTGTGTGCAGAGCTGAGTGACCCTGCCTGTGAGCTCAGAGCTGCTCCCTGGGCAGCAGAGCCTGGAACACAGCAAAGAGAAAACTGCAGGCATCAGAATCCTCAAGGCTGAAAGCCATGGACCTTTGCCTTGGCTTTCTCCTGGAGCTGTCCTGAGCACACACTGCTCTCCTGTCTCCATTCAGGGCAGGATTTGTCTCCCAAAGCTGCTCTCAGGGGCAGGGACACCTCCCACTGTCCCAGGCTGCTCCAGCCCTGTCCAGCCTGGCCTGGGGCACTGCCAGGGATCCAGGGGCAGCCACAGCTGCTCTGGGCACTGTGCCAGGGGCTCCCACCCTCCCCGAAGGTGCTGAACAGGAATCAATGGAATTCTGAGGGGCAGCTCCCATCTCTGCTCTCTGTGACAGGGACAGCACCCAAGGGACGGCTGGAGCTGTGTCAGGAGAGGATTAGGTTGGATTTTAGGAAAAGGTTCTTCCCCCAGAGGGTTCCCTGGGAATGGGCACAGCCCCAGAGCTCCAGGGATGCCCAGGGTGGGATTGTTGGGGGGTCTGTGCAGGGCCAGGAGCTGGATCCATGATCCTTATGGGTCCTTTGCATCAGGAGATCCCATAACTCTGGGAATAGAGGCACAGCCCTCTCCTCCTTCTAAAGAAAACGCTGAATTCTATTTTTTTCATCAATTTACCTTTTTTACCTCCTCTTTCCACCTTCCAAGATTTTGCCTGGCTGCTGCAAAGTGCAGCCAGATAAACCCATGGCACTTTCATGCAGCCAAAGGGAGAAGAAATGCTGATTGCAGCTTGGTTTGGGACCTGGGTCCCTGTGCCAGTGCCTCTGGAGTGGGAGGAGGCTGCACGGGTGCTCCTTGCAGTGAAGCATGGCAGCCCTGCTGTGAGCTGTTCTTTTTAGCAGCCTGTCCTCACTCAGGGGTATTAATTGTTTTCAAATATCTGAGATGTCTGAGTTGTTCTTGCCCGAGGTGATGGGGAATTCTATTAAATCCTGTCAATTCTATTAAATCCTGTCAATTCCATTAAATCCTTCCAGTTCCAATCCGGGCACTAATGCAGAGATGCCTCTGACTCGTGGTTTGGAACTGAGAGGGTTTGAAGGTGCAGCTGCCTGAAGCCCTGAAAAAAGGGGAGTCTTTAAAGCAGATTTATCTCTGAGCACATCACCTTTCAACCTGGCACACTTGGGGATTCAGAATGTGCTGGGATGAGTGTTCTGAGCTGAGCTTTTCAGAGCCCTTCCAGGCAGAACCAGAGCTGCAGGAGCCAAAGGTTGTGTTAAAGGGAAAATCCCAGCACAAATTAAAATCAAAAGTTGCTTTCAGTGCTCCTAAAGTGGATGAAAAATGCCCTTGTTTATCCTGCTGGAGTTTGCAGAAGCAGCAGAAATCCGTGTGCACTGAAGGCCCTGTGATTTGTCAGCTCTCCCAGAGCCCAGCACTGAGTGGATGGGAAAGCAGAGCTGGAATTTCTAATCCAGTGCCCTGGATCTTCAGGGGAGGGAAAGGTTTCCTTGGGAGCCTCTGGGAATCAGCTGGGGGTCTGGGCACTCTGCTGCTGCCAGGGAATTGTGTGTGGCCCATCCTGGCAGTTCCCAAATTTCCTTGCCAGGTGTTGGATGTCCAGGAGGAAAAGGGGAAAATCTCAGGGTGCTTCCCTGGGAGGAGCCTGGAGCCCTGTCCAGAACAGGAAAGTGTCAGAAACTAAACAGAGCCTAAATTCCCCACTCCCCTTTAACTTGGGCTTTTAACTCTCTCTTTTACTTTCTTTTCATTTTATTTTTCCCAGCTGAAACTATTTACTGACTCACAAAAAGCTCTGAAACTGCATTTTTTTAAGCACATCCACAATTTGTCAGGGGGGAAAAAAAAAGAAAAAAGAAAGCCACAAAACCAATTCAAAAATCCACCCAGCTGTTGGGCTCACACTCTGCTTTCAGCACTACCTGGCACTGCCTGGTGCTGAAGGTTTAAACCCTGCAGCCCATCCACTCCTGCCATGAGTGGGGAATGATCGATCAGCAGAGGGAAAAGCAGCAGGGAACAGCCCTGCACCCTCTGCCGATGCTGTGGGACTGCAGCACCCCTCCCTGCTCCATAGATCCACCCAGGAAGGATGACAGCAGCTGAAACGGGGTTGTTTTCCACAACCTGACCTCAAATGAGCAGCACCCACTGAACAAACCCTGCTCTGGGTTAAAACCAAGCAAACCCTGCTCTGGGTTAAAACCAAATCAAACCCTGCTCTGGGTTAAAACCAAATCAAACCCTGCTCTGGGTTAAAACCAAATTAAACCCTGCTCTGGGTTAAAACCAAATCAAACCCTGCTCTGGGTTAAAACCAAATTAAATCCTGCTCTGGGTTAAAACCAAGCAAACCCTGCTCTGGGTTAAAACCAAATTAAACCCTGCTCTGGGTTAAAACCAAGCAAATCCTGCTCTGGGTTAAAACCAAATTAAACCCTGCTCTGGGTTAAAACCAAGCAAATCCTTCTCTGATCTAAAACCAAATCAAGCCCTGCTCTGTGTTAAAACCAAGCAAACCCTGCTCTGTGTTAAAACCAAGCAAACCCTGTTCTGGGTTAAAACCAAGCAAACCCTGCTCTGATTTAAAACCAAATCAAACCCTGCTCGGCTTTAAAAGCAAAGCAAACTCTGCTCTGATTTAAAACCAAGCAAACCTTGCTCTGATTTAAAACCAAGCAAACCCTGCTCTGGGTTAAAACCAAGCAAACCCTGCTTTGGGTTAAAACCAAGCAAACCCTGCTCTGGGTTAAAACCAAGCAAACCCTGCTCTGATTTAAAACTAAATCAAACTCTGCTCTGGGAAGGTGCAGATGTGGTGGGAAGAAGCCTCTTGTTGCTTTAACAAGAACAATCCTCTGAAAGCAGCAGCTCTGCTCTGAAAGTCTTCGAGGAGACACCAACCTGGAACCCTGCAATGGCATTTATTTTTATTTTTAATTTTTTTTTAATTTTTTATTTATTTTAACTTTTTATTTTAAATTTATCTTTAATTTTTTCTTTTTTATAAACCCCTGGCCCAGCCTTAGCAGCTTTTTGGAGGACACCTCCAGGCACAGAAAGAGCCAGGCCACGTTGCAGATGAAAGGCAGCAGAATTCCAAGGGATGGAAATACTTATGCAAATGAAGCTTTCAAGCCCGTCAAGAAACTCACCAGGACACTCATTTATTACTTTATTAAGACAGCAGATGGCAAACTGCTAATGAATGTGGAAGCCAGGGAGGATTTTTATAAACAAACAGAAGGAGGAGGCTGGGAGGGAGGAACAGCTGGGTTTGGCTCCAGAGCCAGGCCCAGGTAAAAAAATCCCAAAGGGGTTTGGGATGAGCTGGAGGCTGCAGGGGCTGGGCCAGGCTGTGCCTGAGGAGGGACGGGGGTGGCACTTCCCAAAAATGCTGCTGGCATGGTGGCATGGGTGGAGCCTGCCCTGGGAGGGGTGGGAGCCAGCAGCTGACACTGCCGGAGGGTCAGAAGCATAAAAAGGGTTCAGGAAGGGGTTCAGGCAGCTCAGCACAGCCAGGCACAGGCTGAGCAGCGACACAGACACCAATGCCACTGCAAGTGTCCCCAAAGCCACCTCAGGGGACAGAGAGGTGTCCCCAAAGCCACCTCAGAGGATATGGAGGTCCCCAAAGCCACCTCAGAGGACAGGGAAGTGTCCCAAAGCCACCTCAGAGGACATGGAGGTCCCCAAAGCCACCTCAGAGGACAGGGAAGTGTCCCAAAGCCACTTCAAGAACCTGCAAAGGGCATAGAATAAAGAGGGATAAAGAGGAATAAAAGGGACTGAGAGGGATCTTTCCTTCTAAGCTGCTGGCTCAGAGGGAGAGCACAGTGGCAGCAGCTCCTCAGGAAGGATGTGCCACATTTCTCTGTAATAAATGAATGTGGCACATGGCAGGGATGGAGGTGGTGGCCAAGGTCTGCCCCTGGTGCTTGGAGACCTCCAGGCACATTCAGGGCATGGAAAGGAGCTGGAAAAGGGCTTGGAGCAGCTGATGCAGAGGTTGCTGATGCTCCTGGGGCCAGGAGGGGTCCAGGAGGGAGCGGGGAGCTGGCTCAGGAACCTGCCCCGTGCAAATCAGGGAATCAAAAGCAATTCCAAAACCATTCCTGGAGGCACTGGGGGTGCAGCCAGGCCAGGAGGGGAGAGGGCCTTCCATGCTCTCTAATGAGCTGATCTGACATCTCCCTGCTCGTTACTGGAAATCTCAGCTTGTTTCCTTGCCATCAGCCAGGCCTCCCTCATAATTTCCTCAGATTTCTCCCTGTCAGGTCACTTTAGAATTTCTTTGCAATAAAGACAGCCTTGTAAATAAATGGAGGCCGAGATGCTTCCCTGGGAGATGAGACAAGGCCTGTCAGGAGCAGAAGTGAGGATCTGGAGCAGAGTCAACAAGAAGCACGTCTTTTGTTGCAATTGCTAACTAAGTGTAATTAACTTCCTGATGAGGTGCAGGATCTTCAGGACTGATTGGAGTTATAGACTAATCATTATTCATGAGAAATCAACAGACACCACTTACAGGGAGCTGAATGCTTTAAAAAAAACAACAACTGCAAAAACTCACTGGGGCAAACACATCCCTGCTCCAAGGCTGTGGGTGAGCTGGGGGATGGATTCCTCCTGGGCAGGGCAGAGGAACCAGCTCCCCTCAGCCTGAATCCCTGAGTGAGGCTCCAGAGGGAGAGGGGTTCAGCCCATCCCATTTCCGAGCTGTGCTCCACCAGTGACCCCCAGGAGAACTCCTGGGTGCTCCTCCAGGATTCTGGGCTTCCATTCCAGGCAGGAGAGTGCTCCTGGCTCAGAGCACACAGCACCCAAAGCTCAATTCATCCTCCAGCACCAGCAGCTCCCCTTTCTGCCCAGAAGGAACCAGCCTGGACTGTCCCTGGACTGTCCCTGGACCCCCCCTGGACCCCCCCTGGCACTGGCAGAGGAGTTTTTTGCCCTCTGTGCTACCCAGATTCTCACATCTCCAGGATGGTGGCATCGTTAGGAATTCCCCACGTTTGTCCCTAATTACAGCAGCACAAATGAAAGGCTAATCAGCAGCAGCAGCATCCAGAGTCTCCAGGGCTCCTGCAATCCAGGGGAACTGGAGCTGTCTGCACTGGTTCCTCCCAGGAAGCTCTGTCTGATTATTCCTGAGCTGCTCCTGTTGGGCAGGGTCTGAGGGGAGCACTGAGCTGAGCTCCCCTGCAGCCTCTGGCAGCTCCAGGTGTTCACAGCAAGTGTCAGCTGGGAAAAGAATCATTAATTTGGGACTGACCTAACAATGCTTTTCTGGCCCTGGCGCCGCTCACCCTGGGAAATGAGTCAGCAGAGGGGCAGGAATTACTTTTTGTGCACAACCCCTGAGCTTGGTCCCTTGGAAATGAGCTGTTCCCGTGGATCCCCAGCCCCCAGGAGCTCCTGCATCTCTGTGACTCCTCACAGCCTCATCCACAGCCAGGCAGGAGAGAGAAGGTGGGTTTATCCCTGCAGGTCCTGGGAGTGCTGCTGAAGCTCAGGGTTTGAACAGCCCCGGGGTCACGGCAGGGAGGGATTGTGCCAGCCTGAGGAAGCACAGCCCAGCTCTGGATATTTGGGCCTGTGGAAGTTCCTCCTCTGGATGTGCTCCTGCAGAGGGGAGCAGGTAGGAGGTGTGAGGAAGGAACTGTGCAAATCAACTCCAAGGCTCTGCCCAAACATCCAGAATTGGTCTGTGCTGCTCCTGGCATCCTCTACAACTTCATCCTCCTCCCATTCCCTCCTCCTCCTCTCTGTCCTGCCGTGTTTGGTGTGTCCAAGGTGACACCAGAGCTAACTGCTGGAATCAAAGCACATCCCTGCCTGCCGTGGCAGTGACATCTCCTGCCCAAAGCAGGTGAAGATGTCGAATCCCTGCCCCAGCACCCACCAGAAAGAGCTGAATCCCCCTGGGAAATCACTAAATTTCTGTCTCACGCCCCATTTGGAAGGAGGAAGGCAAATGGAGGTGTGGTGACACTAAATACATGAAATAAATGTGCTCGGTTCTGCCAAGAGGCTGGGTAATGAAATGGGAACCCAAACAAACAGGAGATTCAATTCCAGTCCCATCAGATTTTGCAGAAATGCATTGAACTGGCATTTTTATAAACTGAGAGATGCCTCTGGTACCAGAAGGGATCAGCAGGTGTAGAAGCAGGTGCGTATAATGAGAATGAAATTCTGGGAATGTGAAGTTCATGAACAAAACAAAATGAAAGCCCAAGGAAAGCAATGCTCACTTGTTTCCTTCCTGAGGCATCTCTGAGGCTGCTATTGAATCCCAGAATCCCAGAATGGTTTGGGTTTGGAAGGGACCTTTAATCCCCCCCCAGTGCCACCCCTGCCATGGCAGGGACCCCTCCCACTGTCCCCAGTGCTCCCAGCCCTGTCCAGCCTGGCCTTGGGCACTGCCAGGGATGCAGGGGCAGCCACAGCTGCTCTGGGCACCCTGTGCCAGGGCTTGCCCACCTCAAAGGGAACAATTCCTGCCCAAAATCCCATCCCAACCCTGTTCTCTGTCAGTTTGAAGCCATTCCCTCTCATCCTGTCTGTCTCTGTTGCATGGAACATTCCCAAGAAGTGCTGGCCAAGCTGGGATTTAATCCCTCTCTTCCTGTGGGATTGATACAATTCCATTCCTCCTTTCAGGCTTCTCCTGCTTCCACAGTCTTGGCTTTGCTGCAGGCAGATATCGGCATTTTAAGAGAGATGGGACCACTGGGAGATGTCTTAAAATGTGATTTATTGCCTCAGTCTCCAGGAGGGTGAGAACACCCTCACTGCATTCACCAGGAGTTCATGGCTAGGAGTCACAAGACCACAGGTTCCAAGGTCTCTGAAGGGTTAATTAGCCAATAAACCACTGCCACAAAGAATATTTTCACTTTCATACCCATCCCTGATAAATTTGTATCACACATCCTGCCTCAATGCAGACCTCTTTAACCGACCATGCCGTGGCACACAAGCTCACAGGACTACACCTTGAAACTTCTTATTGCCTTTATAACTGCTCCTATATCTTAAACTCTAAATTCTAAATCATTCTACTACTTAGCTTAATGTATCTTTATTTAAGCTACAAACCTACATTCCTGCTGGTGGTCCCCAGACCTGGAAGCCTTTTCCAAGGCCTCAAGTCAAACCCTGTGTTCATTTCTGTGTTTGAGCCTTCTTGAACAAGATTTTGAGAATTTCCTGTGCCTGGAATTCCCCAGGCAGGGATGTCCCATTGCTCTGTGAGGGGCTGGATGAACCCCCCCGTGCAGCAGGGAATAAATCACTGGGATGGGAGAGGGCAGAGAGGCAGGGATGGAGGAAATTGGGCAATCAGGAAGGTGGAGCTGCCAGAGGGGCCAGCCAAGAGCTGGGGTTACAAAGGAGCCCCTGGAAATGGAGGGAGCAGAGCAATCCATGGCTGGGGTTACAGGGGAACCCTGGAAATGGAGGGAGCAGAGCAATCCATGGTTACAAAGGAGCCCCTGGAAATGGAGGGAGCAGAGCAATCCATGGTTACAAAGGATCCCTGGAAATGGAGGGAGCAGAGCAATCCATGGCTGGGGTCACAAAGGAGCATGTCCAGCTCAGGATTTCCTCAGGCTTTCAGCCTTGCCTTTTCCCTCTGAGCCTCTCCAGGATGTGCCAAGCACAGCCCCCTCTCCACACCCACTCGTGGACTGGCTTTTCCTTCCAGGCTGTGCTAATCCCCTGCTCTTCATGCAGTCATGCAGAGTTCAGGAATATTTTATTTATCAGGAGATTGGACTTCAAAATTTAACCTTTTTGTAGCTTGAAATGTGTCTCCTTGAGGTGGCACTTCCACTCTGCCTCATTGCTGGAATATTCTTCCAACTCATCAGCCTTTCCCACTTCTATCAGCTCTCAATTATAGGAATTTATGGGTCAGGTCATCAAGGGAGACCTGGGGGGGTTCTTTCTCTTTGTTCCAATTAATTGCAGTCTGTGGAGGGGTTTCTTAAATTTACACACTGGCTTTGGATGGAGTTTTAAGCCTCTGTTTGCATCAGGTGAATCCAAGGAGATAAAAACCCAAATTAATCTGGGTAAGACTATTGAACCATTTGTATTTCCAGCCTTGGCCTGGTCTCTCTGCTCCCTCAGCCTTTGCAGAGCTTTCTGGGCTGGGTTCCTGCAGGTTCCATTTTATTTCTTAGACATTTCTAAGCAGCAAGTGTTTTAAGGTTTGGTGTTTTTTTTTTGGTCCCCTTGTGATGGAGAATTCTGAGAGCTGAGGCATAAGGAGCCTTCCCACATCTCCTGGCATGTTTCCCTGCTCTGTCTTGCTGAGGCAGAGGGAAGGAATTGCTTGCTTGGGAGTGCTGGGGTGACAGTTGGCCTCGGTGAAGAAGGAGAGGTGTTTTCCAACCCTGACAATTCCGTGGCTCTGAGCAGGGAGCCTGGAGCAGCCTCTCTCCCTCCTGGCTCTCTGGGCTGCTCTGCAGGCTTGGACGGGGAAAAAGCCAGGAACAACAGCCTGGTTTGGGGAATTTCAGCCTGAACCCAGAGCAAGGAGCTCAGCAAGACCCGGAATTGTCTGGGGATGGCTCATTCTCACACTGATTGCTATTTCATTATTTCACTCCACGGAGTGCTTGAGCTGTGCTGACCTCCAGTCTCCTGCCCAGGGCTCAGCAAGGACCAGAGACCATTCCCAAGGAGCTTTTCCTGTGGGATTCAGGTGCTGCCCCTGGATCCCTGGCAGTGCCCCAGGCCAGGCTGGACAGGGCTGGAGCAGCCTGGGACAGGGGGAGGTGTCCCTGCCACAGCAGGGGTGGCACTGGGTGATCCTTGAGCTCTGTCCCAACCCAAACCATGCTGGGACTCTGGATCTCTGGACAGAAATGAGCAGCAGAATGTCACCAAACACGTGGATCTGTCCCCAGTCCTGGAGTGAGCAGAGACCAGGGGATTCCCCTTGGATTCCCTTAGACTTGGCTGCCAGGAATGCCTTTTTTTTTTTTTTTTTTTTTTTAAGTGCAGCCAGGCACATAAAAATGCAAATAAGCGCCCGGTAGGATTTTTAAAAGCACATAATCCCTGGTAATTTTGTGGCAGGGAGGTGCCTGAATGCAGATAAGGATCTGAAAGCAGGTTCCAGGCATTTACAGAACCCTTCCCAGGGGATGCCTCCCTGCTGCAGAGATTCCTACAGAGCTTTTTCTGCCCTGGAAGCAGTTTAAACACCACTCTGCTGCTCCTCAGAGATGCTGCTGGGTTTCCCAAGGACTCCTGGCACACAGAAATCCCCGAGTTTCTGTAGAGCAGCATTCCCTGTGATTGCTGCAAGGAATGTGGCTGATACAGAGGCACAGTAACAGCTGAAAGCTCTGGCTTTGGAATATTCAAATGACATGCAAAATGCATGCAGAGGCATTACTCATTAATTAATCTAAATAATTGACTATTTCAGAATTGTGTCTGATCTCCTCCTGCAGCTGCCTGGCTTGCTGGGCCATTGTTCTGTGGACATCCACGGGAAAGATTTGGGGAATGCACAAAATATTGAGCGTTTGACTGTGGCAGGAGTAAATATGGTTTTTATCCAAGTCCTCCAGAAACAATTAATTAACATTATAGCCTCTGAAAGGGGAGCTCTCCATAAATCACTGTCACTAAACCAACCTGCTTGAGCCTCTACAACAAAAAAATAATTGTTTTTTGTGCACAGACACAGCTGAGGCTTCCATCCCTGGATGATCAAAGAGGGATTGAATAAATACATTCCTTGGGAAAAAAGAGCTTGCAGGCAGTTTACACTCCAACAAGACTTGGAGTGCGTGTTTTCCGTGCTAACAGAGCAAATATCTTCATCCTCAGAGAGATCCTGTCTGCAACAGGTGATGTGTGAGTGTCCCACTCTGCCTGGGAGGGCTGCAGGGCTCTGTCTGCTCCATAGGATCCGTGGAATCTCTGGGATCTGCAGGACCTGCCTGAGGTTTGATCCTGCCAACAGCCACGTTTTTATCATTTCAACCCCTCTGAGATGATATCATTTTCTTCCTTGCTTTGTAAATGCAGCCATAGAGAGTTTGGGTAGGGTTTATGGGAAAATGGAGGGTTTGGGTAGGGTTTATGGGAAAATGGAGAGTTTGGGTAGGGTTTATGGGAAATTGGGTAGGGTTTATGGGAAAATGGAGAGTTTTGGTAGGGTTTATGGGAAAATGGAGAGTCTGGGTAGGGTTTATGGGAAAATGGAGAGTTTGGGTAGGGTTTTTGGGAAATGGAGAGTTTAGATACAGTTTATGGAAAGTTTGGGTAGGGTTTATGGGAAAATGGAGGGTTTGGGTAGGGTTTATGGGAAAATGGAGAGTTTGGATAGGGTTTATGGGAAATTGGCTAGGGTTTTTGGGAAAATGGAGGGTTTGGGTAGGGTTTATGGGAAAATGGAGAGTTTGGATAGGGTTTATGGGAAATTGGAGAGTTTGGATATAATTTTTGGGAAACGAGAGTTTGGGTATAATTTATGTGGAAATTGGCCTATCAGAGTTTGTTACCTGGTGATGCCAGAGCTCTCCTTGACTGCAGACAAAATGCACTCTGTTTTAAAGGCCGTGATCCCAAGGACAGCCCTTCCCAATATCCTGGAGGGGGACACAAGCCAGGAAATGATCCCAGACCCTGCCAACGGTGGGAAGAGGTTCCCAACTGTGGTCACTCAAACAACAAAAAAGGAAAAATCTTTTCTCCCAAGGAATGACTCCCAGCAAAGGAAGGGACTGCGATTTCTGAAGAGCTTCCATATGTATTTTAAACTCGGCTTTGGGAATCCAGCCATCTGTCCAAATATTGAAATTCCTCAGCCGTTTCAAGTGGGCGTTCATCAAGCAAAAACATCCAAGGGAGCTCCCACGCCTGCTGTGTTCCTGGGTTTGGGCCACAGCCAAACACCATTGACACAATTTTCTTGCTTTTGCATCTTCACTTTATTTAATTTTTTTTTTTTTTTTTGGCTCTGCAAATCATCTTGGAGTGGGAGCAAAATAGAGTTGTCAGTGTGGCAGGGTGACGTGTCCTGTGGAGCCACTGCAGGTGAGGAAACATTCTCCACAGAGAGGGAGAGAAGGAATATTCCCAGACACACAGAGGCTCCTTGCTCCCCTCCATGTCCCTCCAGGAAGGGCTGGAGAAGCCCAGGAGGGTCTGGTCACACAAGGCCTGCTCTGCACCACTTCACTGCATTTTCTTTCATACTTTGCCTAAAAAAGTTCTTTTTTTTGCTTTTCTCTTCCAAGTCTGGCTGTCATTTCAAGGCAAGGAAAATAATTAAAGTAGAGGAAGGGGAAAAGTCAGCCCAGAGCCCTCTGTGAGAGGGCTCAGCAGTGCAAGAACAAAATGCTCTCCTGGCAGCTTCAGAAAGGATCCTTCTGCTCTGGAAAGGTCACTCCCCTCCCAGCTGGAGCTGAGTTCTCAAAGCCATGACTGTGGAAGGTGCTGACTTCCACACGTTCTGACCCAGAAACGGAGCCAGTGCTTTTCCAGTGCTGATCCAAAGAGCAGGGATTGCAGGAGAGCCCACAAGCAGCATTGTTGCTGTTGGGCACAAAAATGAAGAGCTTGACTCCAGGTAAAAGAAAGATCAGAAAGGCTTTATTTTAATTTTACACAGAAAAAAGATCAGAAGGGCTTTATTTTAATTTTGCACAGAAAAAAAAGATCAGAAAGGCTTTATTTTAATTTTCACAGCCTTTTTATAACATGCTGCACTAAGGAACCATATGGTTGGTCAGTAAAGACAACACTTCATTGGTTAAATAATAGGAACAACACCTGTGAGAGGGCTGTTATGAGAACTTAGAAGTACATTGATTATTTACATTTGTCCTTGAGGCAAGAAATTTTCCCAAGGGAAGAAAAATCAGCAGCTGACAGGCTGGAAACTTTACAGAGTCAGAAAATAAGACTCACACAGGATGGGTGAGGATGTCCTGGGCACTGCCGTGGTCAGGAAGGGACTGGCTGGGCCCAGGAGAAGGAGCTGCAGGTCTGGAGGGGAATTGTGGCTGCTGTACCCACAGAAGACAAAGGATGGACCAGATCCAGGCCTGGCAGGACGCTTCTGTCAGTGCTGGGAATTCAGCCAGCTCCAGAATTCCAGAATTTGCCTTCTCCCTCAATCCTGTGGCCACCAGCCCTTCAGAACCCTTCAAACTCCCCAGGTCCTGGAGTGGAAGTCCTGCCGGGGGGCGTGGGGACCCTCACCTGCCTCGAGTCCCCAGGAATGGCTGCTGGGCCTGGCACAGCCAGGAGAAGCTGGGCAGACCTTGGGGATTGCACTCCAGACCTTTGGATCGCCAAGATTTGGGATTTCAGGAGATGCTTTGGGTCAAAGGTGCTTTGGTAGAATGTGATATGTGAGTGAGGGAATCAAGGCTGGGACCTTCAGTGCTCCTGTCCTTTGTACAAGCCTGGCTCTGAGCTATCCATGCCATCAGCTGTTAGACTTTTTCCAATATTTTTGACCAAAAAACCTGGGAAAAGGCCAAAGGATTAGTGGGAAGAAGCAAAGCAGAGTGTGACAGGCCTGGGAAGTTTCCTTGGTAAAGGAAAGTCTGCCTGGCACTGATAAACTGACATTCCCAGATGGAATTCTTGTGCTTTCCAACTTTCCTCTGCCCACCAGGACTCACTCTTCCTGCCCCCCACCTTGATATTTGGCTTGGTTTGTTTTCTTCATAAATTCAAAATAAAAGGCTCTTCCTTTTCTTTTCTTTTCTTTTCTTTTCTTTTCTTTTCTTTTCTTTTCTTTTCTTTTCTTTTCTTTTCTTTTCTTTTC
>VZUI01000285.1:0-37016 GCA_013401135.1 Cettia cetti | reverse complement strand
GGCTGCAGGGGCTGGGGCTGCAGCGCGTCGGCCCCGCAGCTGCGGCTAATTGCGCTCCGCTCGGCCCCGCTCCGCCCGGCCCGGCCCGGCCCTTAACAGCGGCGCCGTCCCGGGACGCCGTATGTGAGCCGGGAGGGCAGCGCCGTTCCGCCCCGCACCGCCCCGCACCGCCCCCGCGCACCGGCACCACACCGGCACCCCGGCTCGGCCCCGCGGAGCTCCGGAGCAGCCGGCACCACCTCCCCACCCCAGCACCCCACCATGAGCAACCTCAACAAGGACACCGAGCACACCAACAACGGCGGCACCGTCGAGGAGGAGGTGGGCGCCGGGCTGGGTGGGAGATGGGGCGGCGGGGAACTGGGAGCGGCGCCGGCACTGGGACACCGGAGTGGCTGCGGGCCGGGGATGGGGCTGGGGCTGGGTCGCGACGGCCGCGGAGAACTGGGAGCAGCGGCGGGACTAGGGACGGCGCGGCGGGGATGGAGCCCCAAAGTGTCGGGGGACGGCGGGTGGAGCGCAGCGTCGTCGGGGAAGCGGGGCTGGGGTTTTGGGGCTGCAGCAGAGTGGTATCGGGGGGCGTGGAGGCGGCACCGGGGTGTCGGGGAAGCCGAGAAGGAGCGCAGCGCCTCTTTCGGGGACTAGAGGACCCGGTGTCAGGGCTGGACCCCCGGGTCGTCGGGGAACCGGAGCCCAGGTGCCGGGGCTGTTGCGGGCTGGGAAGCTGGGGCCAGGCTGTGGGGAGCAGAGTACGGAGGTGTTGGGGAGCGGGTGCTGGAGTCCCCGGGCCGTCGCGAGAAGGGGCTGGGGCCCGGCAGGGCGAGTCCCCTGCTCAGCCCAGTGTCTCTATAGCCCTGTGGGGCCGAGGGCTGGCAGGTCCCTGCTCCATTCAGCGCAGCCGGTGCCTTGGGCATGGTGTTCTGTTGCCAAGTCCCTGTAGCTGGAGGGGTCCTGGATCCAGCACGGTTCTGCCCGTGTGGGCTGCAAGGGAGACACTTGGACAATAGTGGAGGAGACCCTGCCCTGCTCCATGTGTGCTGGCAACCTGGCTGGGGCTGGAGGACTGTGAGCTGGCTTGCAGGCAGCCCCTTCCCCCAGATGCCCCTTCAAGCCAGAGCCTGGATGCTGCTGGATTCAGGGCTGGGAAGGCTGTTAAGGGTTGGTTGTCCGTAGCCACATGCCGGAGGTTGCAGCCCTCCACATTTGAACTTAGGCTGTTGAAGCCATTGGCTGATGTCATCGCCGCACCCCTGGAGCAGGTATTGGCATAGTGGCTTACTAGCTGCCCTCCATCTTGGAGAGGGCTCTGGAAAATGCCTGGCCTTGGAAACGTTTTGCTGCAGTCCTCCGTGCCTGGCCCCCAGGACTGGGGAGGTGCTCAGTCCCCTCCCCTCGCTGTCCTCCGTGCGCTCGCGCCGCCGCAACATGGCGCCTGGCTTGCTCCACCACCCACCGGGGCCGTGCGGGCCCGGCGCGCCGGCTGGCTGGGGCTGGCCTGGCCTGTCCCCTGGCTGTCCTCTCCCCTGGGCTCCGGCCACGGTGACCCGAGTAATGGGGTGGAAGGGATCGGCAGGTGGTCGCTGTAGCGAATCTGTCTGCGGCGTGGAGCAGGGCTTGGGTGATGCGCTGATGCAATGGGATGTGGATGCTGCTGGTGGGATGTCCCAGCCTCACTGGGTGGCTCTGGGGTGGGTGGGCTGAGAGCCGGAGCACCTGGGGCCCTGTGCTGCTCCTGGTGGAGGCAGGTTTGGTACCTGGGGGTTTTGCAGGCTGTGTGTGCGTGCGCAGAAGACTCAATGCGGCTCCTTGATCCAATTATTCACCAGCCTGCAAAGCTCCCCAAGGCTGGTGCCACTTGGGCATCCCATCCCAGTGGCGTTGCTCCAGCTGGGCTGCTGCCTTACAGGTGGTGGTCGGGTGAGCTCCTGGTGCTGGGGCAGAGCTGCTCTGTTCCCCATTCCGGGTGGTTGTTTGGCAAAGCGGGTGCTGGAGCATTTCAGGAGCCTGGAAATCCTCACCCTCTGGAGAGGCTGGTCCTTCCAGGAGTGGAGCTCCATGGCTGCAAAACTGAGTTAAAGATGGCATCCCTGAGGAGTGGGTAGGGGTTAGACAGGAGGGGCTCCTGCTCTCCATTGTGCAGCCTCCAGGAGTGTGTAGGGAGGGGCACGGTCTGTCCACCCTGTTCGATGGCCCGTGGCCTTGCTGGGTGTGTCTGTCACCCTGCACCACCTTGGTTAGGCTGGGACTTAATGTCCCAGACCCTGCTGGGATTGCTGTTAGAAAAGTCTTTTCTCCAACAGAATCCAACAGAAATAATGCTGTGGTTGGTGTGCACGGTTTGGGCTCCATGGTGGAGCCTACTCTGAACGCTTGTTTTTCCAGTACCTCCTGGCTGACCAGGAGCTGTTCCTCACTGCAGAGGCTAATGGAGGCATAAGGAGTGACCTTGTGTGCATGATCCCAGCATGGTCCGGGGGCCCAAATTCCTGCCCAGAAGCTCCCCTTGATACAGAGTGGTAAATACGTTCAGTGCAAAGTGGAATCCTTCAGTCCCAACACATGCAGGAGGGTGTGCTGGAATATTTTCCCACACTGCATGGATAACACTGCCAGATCCCGGCGCTGCGGACACTCCTCCATCCCCCCCACCGAGCGCCTCCTTCCCTGCCTCCCCAGGCGTTCGCAGAAGGGCGCCGTGTGCCCCAGATACAGCGGGGTGAAGCTCCCAAATTCAGCCTTTCCCTTTATCTTATCTGTGAGCCCCTGGATCTCGCAGCCGCTTCCTGGCTGGTGACATGCGGAGGACAGGAATGCCTCTCGCTCCTCTCGAGGTCGTTAACGGGAATGTTAAACAAACAGGGCCTAATGTCAGTCCCTGCTGTTCCTCACCAGACACCTCCCCAAACGGGATCCCTCCCCGCTTGCTGCTATCTTCTGTTTAATTTTCCAGGCAGCCGCCAATCTGCGTGGCTGCATCTCTCCTGGCGGTCCCGAGGGGTGGTGTGGGACAGGCAGCTGCCTAGGTGCTGCACTCCCACCCCTGTGGCCAGCAGAGCTTTTTCCGGCAGCTGGAGGAGCTCTCCTGCTTCCCGTGGACACTGTGTGTTGTGTCCATGGCTGCATAGCAATAAAACCCCGTGTGTTCACCCTGCTCTCTGGAGTGCCTGATGCAGACATGTTGGTTCTACTCTAGAAATTAGTTCTTGCTCTCCTGGGAAGTCACCAGGAAGTTGTAGGTCTCCCTGGAGTGGGAGAAATTTGGAGCTGGCTGTGTAGATGCCCCAACCAGCAGTTGAAGTCTGTGGTTACACTGTGTGAGCTCTTGGCTGGTCTGAAGGCCCTGTTTGCAGCTCCGTGGGTGGTGGCTGCTGCTCTTGAGGTAGAGCTTGGAGATGGATCCTGGACTGCTGAAGGTGGAAAGTGTTAAATGTGAAGTTGTGCTGGGAGAGCCCAGATGAGGACCTGGCTAAACTCTGCCACAGAGGATCATCTTGGGAAGAAATACTTCCATGTGATAGGGTGAAGTCCTGACACAGGTTGCACAGAGAAGCTGTGGCTGCCCCTTCCCTGCAAGTGTTCAAGGCCAGGTGGGATGGGGCTTGCAGCAACCTGTTCTAGTGGAAGGTGTTCCTGCCCATGCAGGGGGTGGAATGAGATGGTCTTTAAGGTCCCTTTTAAACCAAATCATTGTGTAGTTCTGTGATCTTCCCTGTTGGTCCATGGAAGGCTGTAGGTTAGAAATCTCTGTGTTGGAGAGGCAGAAGGCTCTTGGCTTCCAGGCAACTTCCTCAGTAGCAAGTCCTACATCCCTTTTTCCTTAGCTGCTGCACTGCAGGGCTGCTGGAACTGCCTGGGAATGCTGCTGGTGAGTGGGCTGTGTTATGTGCTGGATGTCTGTAGCACTTCATGGACTGGTGCCAGGCATCTCTTGACTTCTGTAATCTCTGCTTGAGTGGACCTAGATACCTCGTGCATGTGTGGATTCCAGCTCTGCAGCTGCAAACAAATAAGGTTAGTGAAAGTTCTGGAGTCAAATGACTCCTCTGATGCTGCTCTTCACTATGAGGAACATGAAGCTGTCGTAGTTACAGTCACCATTTGCTCATTCTCTTGCACTTGGCCTGGCTGAAGCAGGATGGTGCCTCAGAGCTGTTCTCATGCATCCTAAAAGCCCCCTAAGTGTTAGATGCAGCTTTCTGTCAGTGACAGATCGTTGGCTGAGCAGACACCCTGGAGTCACCATGCACACAGGGGCTCTGGGAACTGATGTGTTCCCAGACATCCTCTTGGTCTTGAGTTGAGCACTGACTTGCTCTGACAGGAGGAGGGATCTGGGAATCTCCCCATTATCTCCTTGTGTCCTGGGGCCTGTGAATACCCTCTGAAGGAGCTTCCTTTTCCTTTCTCACTCTTTCAAATCTAAGTTTCTTAGACATGAGTCTGAGCATGGACATCCCAGCTCAATTCATCCCTGTGATGGGGTAACTTCTTTTTCCTGACAACTGGGCTGTTAAATGAGACCCAGCTTCAGAAATGAGTCATCCTCTTTGGCTAATCTGAGGAGCTGCTGAGCAGGACTTTCCCTCCTTAGCCTCAGAATTAATGGATTTTTGGTGGTGCCTGTGGAAGTTAGGAAGGGCCAAACTCAATGTTTCCCTTGCTAGCTCTCTGCTTTGCTCTCACTAAAGTAGGAAGGAAGCTCTTTGAGATGTCTGGAAGGTAGCTAAGAGTAGTTCAGGCTTTTTTGTCCTTCCTCACAGCTCTGCTTGAGGATCTGGCACTGTAGGAATTCAAGAGTGACTCTTGCTGGAACTAATGTGGAAGGTTGTGGACTGAAAGGTCCTTTAAGTTTGCTGGTCTTGGCCATGCCAAATCATGGAGACTTTGCTGCTTGGGTCACAGAGCAATGCTGCTGCCTGTACTGGAGCTCTGCCTGAAATAAAGGCTTCAGCCTGAAGCTTCACTTCAGCGTGACTGTGGAAGTGAGGTGGTTTGATCTTACTACAATACTCAGCATCTTCCTGAACCGTGTGGGATTAGTGGAAACCAAGTTCCTCCTGTGTGGCAGGACCTGATGAGGGGCAGGGCAGTGGGGGACTCTCTAGCACTGGAGCTGCTGAACCTGGCCCACACTGAGGTGTGATCCTGAGCCAGCCCAGCACATCTGATGAGGAGGGAGTAGTGCTACCAGGTGACCCTGCCCTTCACACAGCAGAAGTGGGTGCTACAGGCTTGGCAAGGATGCTCTGGCCAGTGCCCCAGGGTCATGGTGTGCTGGGGTGACTGGAAACCTGGGGGCCCAGTGGGTGGTCTTACCCTTGTGGAGGTTCTCCAGCCCTGCTGCACAGCCCAGGAGAAGCTGTGGAAATGCTTGAGCTGCCAGGCTGGCACGGTGCCCTCCTTCCTGTGCTGCAGGTGGTGACAGGTTCTTGCGTTGCTGTGGGGTCAGTCTTGGTACGTGTCTTTGGGTGGTGTCATTCCCATCTGCTTCCAAGGACAGGAATGTCTCCCTCAATGTGTAACTGCCCTGGGTCTCCTGTAGCAGTGGCCTGAAGTGCAGTGTGAGCCATGGATTGGGAGAGAGCAGCCAGAGGGCATGTTGTGGGTTTGGGTTGGCACTTTTGGTCCATGTTTTGGTAGCACAGCCCTTCCCTGCTGTCCAGTGGCACTGTCTTGCTAAGAGCTGGACTGATGCAGTGTTGGCTTAGTCCTGTGAGTGGCTGTCATCCTCCCAGTGTCCCCAAAGGTCTCAGTGTTGGGGGTGACACTCCAGTAACTGCTGTTCACAGTGAAGAGCTGCTGTGAGCTTTCAGCTCTCCATCACCTGGGCTTTATGGAGTACCTGCTTGTTGGGCCATGGAAGTACCTGGCATACATGCTGCAGGGGGCTGGGGCATGGCCACTGCTGTGCTGCCCCAAATTGGGTTGATTTGATGAGAGATTCCTCTGTCTCTGGATGTGTTCTGGGAGGCATGGGACTGAAAAGTGCCCAGGCACCATCATGTGCTGGGGTGAAGCAGGTACAGATGTCCTTACTGAAAGATCTGAAGGAAGAATTTCTTGTGAGGGTCCTGCTTTCAGACCCATGTCTTCTGCCAGTCTCTGTCCCGGGGAGGAACTCGTTTCACCACTGTCTCCTGGCAGGAGAACAGGTGGCTGGGTGTGGGTAGGAAAAGCTGGTCCATAGCAGGTAAAGTTTGTGCTCCAGCCGATGGTGACACGTGTCTGCAGGTCCCCAGCACCAGAGAGTGGCAGGTGAGGGTGTCTGGAGCCCAGGGCTTAGCGTGGTGGCTGGTAGGGCCAGTGTGGATGTGAGTGTCCTTCAGCACATTGGCTGTGGCACTTGTGCCTCTCCCCTCTGGCTTTGTGGACCTCTTGGCAAGGTGAAAGGTGATGAAGGCAACCTGAGGGTGCTCAGCCAGCACCTCCCTGTGCTGGGGAGCTGCCCTGCTGGACAGTAATCTCTTGGGAATTGTGGGGCTGCCCTTTCCAAATGTTTCATCAGCTTTGAACCCCTGTTGTGGTCCAAACCCATCTGGGTGCTGCCCTTTCACGAATTTGTGAGATGCTGCAGAGACACAGGAGATGGGACTTGATAGCAGGAGGAAGCATCCATGGCACAGCCACACCAGCAGAGCTTCCTCTGCCAGGGCCAGGGGCTATTCCTGGGTGCTGTCCTGTTGTGCCCGGACTTATCAGCTCCCATGTGCATCCTGCTCTCCCGGAGGGCTGCTGCCTCTCACTGCTTCCCCCTCGTTGGAGTGTTTTCCTCCCCTGACCACAGGGGCGGTTGAGCCCTGCTGACATCCCCTGCCCGCTGTGGGGGAAGAGCAGTGCTGGGGAGGGGCTGCTCCGGCTCTGAGCAGTGTGGAACACCACAGCCTTGGGGACAAAATGCTGGTGCACTTGGGCTGGCTTGTGGTCAGCCTTCTTCCCTCTGGGCCAGCAGGATGTTGGTCCTTTTTGTGCAAAAGGCTGTTTTTGGAGGGAAATGCCTGAAGCCTGCCTTGCTTCAAGTGCTGGGGGAGGTTCAAGGCCCTCTTTCCCAGCTGGGGGTGGGTGAACATCTTTCCATGGGGGGGAAGCTCTGTGCCTGCCGGGGGCTTCCTGGTTGAAGAGACTCTTGTCCTGATCCTTTGCCAGGGCTCAGTGTGATCCTGCCTGAGGACACCGGAGCTCTGCTGGGGCTGGAACGGCAGCAGACCCCGGCTCTTGCCTCCTATCTTCTGATTGTGAAGGGGAAACTGAGGCATGGAGTAGTGAAGTAGCCAGCTGCAAGCGCTTTCTCTCGGGATTCTTGCCCCGTGGTGTGGAGGCTGCCCTGCTTGCCTGCCGAGCTGTCTCTAGTACAGACCACACATCTCTCTCTCTCCCAGTTTTTTCCTCCCTTGTGGTTCCCGTGACTTTGTACTGAGGACCAAAGCAGCTTCGGGTTGCAGCGGCAGCACTCTGCAGCCCCACGGCCCGTGTGAGACACCGAGAGGAGGATCCTGTCCCGTTTTTCAGCCCCGCCACTGGGCTCCGCGTGTTCCCCTCCCCGCAGCCCTGTTGTGCAAGCTCGCCGCCCCATTCCGCTCCCGTTCCTTATAAGTCCCGGCTCCGGGGGCAGCCGCAGCCTCGCTGCATTCCAGCCGTCTCACGTCAAGTGGCCCTGGCTGCATCGCAGTGGCCAGGACCGGGGCTCTGTGTCCCCCTCTGGCCTCGCTGGTGACCCCGGATTGCGGGAAGGCACCCCACGGAGAGGCTCTCCAATGGGAAAAGCTGTCCTCCATGAGCTCCATGAGCTCCCTGAGCTCCTGGCACCGCAGAGTGGCTGCCAGGAGTGGAGGGGACCTTTGGGATGCTGTGGCAGAGCTCGTCCCTGTCCTCAGCAGGATGGCAGGGGGAGGTGGCTCAGTGGACACACTGGTGTGGCTCTTTCCTAGGAAAAACTGGCACGGGGCTGGGGAGGGGAATGTCCAACAGCACAATGTGGGGGAGTCATCAGTACACATTCCTGCTGTACCTGCCCTCAGGTGTCTTTGAACCACAGCTGGTAAAGGCTTGTGTGCTGCAGGGGCTGGAAGTATGGATCCAGGGCACTTCTGGGGGGCTGGAGCAGCCCAAGCTGTGCTGTGGGTGATGTAGTTAAGGGGCTGATCTCTCCAAAGCAGAGGGTTGGCCTTGCTGGCTCTGGGAAGGGGGTTTGGAGCAGTCAAAAAAACCCCAATCACTGCAGCCTCAGGGGATGGGTACCTGTGCCCTTGCATCAGACGCTTCTGACATAACTCGACCCTTTTTGGGCAGCTCAGAACTCCCTTTAGAGAGCTCTTACTCCAAAGCAGCTATGGCCAGGAGCTGTGCTGGTCTCCTGGCAGCGCTGGGGCTGTGGTAGCACAAGGCAGGTGCTGCTGCTTGGCTCTCCTGCAGCCTTGGTGCAGAGCTCCTGGCTGTGCTGGCCCAAGGTGTGTCTCTTTGGGGAGATGCAGCTGTGTAAGGACTGACACTGAGAACTTGAGGGCTAAATGATTTGTCCATGTCCCTCCCTCCCCCTGCGTGGGAAGCTGTGCTGGGATCCTCCCTCTCTAAGAGATGGCCTAGATGGTCTTGTCCCTCCTGGCATGAATCCTGTTTTCCATGGCTCTCCTCCATCTCTGTCAGGTGTTTGGATTGGGGACATCCCCAGAGGGGCAGGGATGGGGAGGGGGGAATATTTTCTGCAGTGCCTGCAGCAATGTGACTCTACTGGGCTATCCTAGGTGAGAGCTGATCCTGCCCTGCTTCCCCCCATGCCCGTGTGTCCTGGGTGGGATGTGACTGCTCTCACCTGGCATCTCCTTCTGAGTGGCTGGATAAGCAGAAGAATATGGTATTCCTGCAGGTCTGCTCCTGCTGGATGTCTGGACATGCAGTTTGGCCCAGGCAGTTCCTGAGCCAGCCCTGGATGGATATTTTTGATGGTGTTTTGGTTTGGTGGTTTTAGTCCTGTGCCTTTTCCAGATAAACTGTGGGAGACTGGGTTTGGTGTTTGGTGGCAGGGACTTGAAGGAAGGTTTATTTTAGCAGCTTTCCTGTTGTGGCATGTTGAGTGTAAGGGCTGGATGCCTGCATTTGTCAGCCCTGGGTGGTACTACTGGGCTCTCAAAGCATTCAGGACTTGGGCTGACTGCAGATAGTTCCAGTTGATTAATCCACTGGAAGATGCTTGTCTAGACCCTGTTGCCCTGTCTACACTTTCCTGTCTTTGGGGTCAGGGGAAGAGGCAGGACCAGGTTGCCCACAGTGCACAAGAGGCTCAGACTGGTGAGCTGCCTCCTGCTTTTCTCCTGTGGGGTAACCTAAACCTCCTTTGCTTTATGCCTGGTGTTGAAAGTGAGTTCCCTCTGGCTTAGCTCACCCTATCCCTTGAAAATATTGCTCAGGTCTCTCACCAGCCTCACCCTCCCTTCACTGAATGACTTGGTCTCTGTCCTTCCTTACCCTTTTCTAGATCACTTATGGATGTGTTGAGTTGCAGAGATCTTGTAAATCCAACTGCTTGGTCTTGTCGCTTCCAACAAGCTCTTCTGAGCAGGGATTCCTTAGTTTGTCTTGAGACCCTCTTTGGAGAGCTTGGCTGGTGGCATCTGGAATTGCCCAGGCTTTGGAGCAGTGGTAGCCCTTGATGGGTGCTGTGGCTTGGCTTTCTGATGCCTTTTCAATGCCGTGGATGGTGACAAACAGGATTTGGAGGCCAAGGGAAACTTAGGGCCAGTGAGAGGTGGTTGAATTCTTGCTCCTGTCCTTGGCAGCAACTTATGGGGCAGGCACTGGGGGCCTGTTCCCTCTGACAAAGAGCTTTTCTGGGCACCTGCCTTGCACTGTTCAGGCTGATGCAAGGGCTCCAGCTCTGGCTCCCCCTTTCCCTGAGCCACCACGCATCTTCCATCCTGTCACGCCTGTCGCAAGGACTTACCCAGTGATGCATCACGGGGCCATTTAGAGACCCAACAGGGATGCGGATTTCTATCTGCTCGGAAGAAAAATCCATTCTGGGGGCTGAGCACACTTGGATCCTGAAATATTGAAAAGGGACAGTGCATTCACATGGCTGAGGCACATGTGTGCCACCACACTCTGCAGTCCTCCCCTGCAAGAGATGGCCGTGGGTCTTCTGGGAATGCACTGCAGGCGCTCTGTGGAGCTCGTGCTGAAGTGCAAGCGCTGAGGCCTTCGAGGCAGCCAGCAAGCCAAGAAACAGTGGCATTGTCCCCTCTGTCCAGGCATGGGGTGGCCTTGCAGTGGTGCCTTAAAGCATCAGATGTGGGGTGGGATGGTTGTGGAGCCTGTCAGCCTGAGCCTGAGCTTGAAAAGTGTTCTTGGAGTGCTCCACATGGCATCCTGCTTCCCAAGGCAGGGCAAAGCAAAAGTGTGTTGTAGAGCCATCCATATTGAAGGGTCAGGGAAGGGGATGGGAAGGATGCTGTGGTTCTGCTCCTGAGATGTGCTGGGCTAGAGAAGGGCTCCTCACACTAGCCTAGTGGGAGGCAGTGGCAGCCCTTCGTCTCAGCATGCACAAGAGAGTAGGAGCACCCCAAGCCTTTCACAATTGCTGTCTGTCCTGGGGGGCTTTACCCTGGGAAGGGCATTTCTCTGCCTTGGCAGGACTGTCCTGGGCACAGGAGCTCAAGGAGGCGAGTTTTCATTTGTAAGTAAGAGACACTTCCCTGTGTGGAGGAGTCTCTATCTGGCTGCCCCTAAGAATTCCAGAGGCTCCTGTATTTCTAGGTCTGTCTTCAGCCCAGGAGCAGGGCAAGCATATGCTGCTTAGTTTGGTGGGAAAAGTGGTTTTGGATACAGCCCACTCTGTCTGGGGAAGGGGGAACGGCTGAGCAAAACAAAATGTGGGAGCAGAGCCCTTCTGCCCTGCAAATGTAATGGGGTCACAGTGTTGGCAGCAGGCCAGGAGAGGAGTTCTGGCTTGGGGCTCCTGCTCCTTGTTAATAATGACAAGTGTCTTCATGACCTCGGTTGTGCATAGCTTCCCTCTCCAGCTCTGTGCTGATTTACAAGAAGTCTCTGCAGCTTCATCATGCTGCTTCCTATGGAAGTAGTCTGCCAGCCAGTGTGCAAGGAGAAAGTGCTCATGATGAGTCTGACTGTTGAGCAGAGTTCTCCCAGGCCAGGAGCCTTCAGCACTTTCTTCTTCCTGGTTATTCAAGTGAACTATTATCTATAATTTTAATGGATTATCTATTGAAATCCTCCCCTGGTGCTGTATTTTTTGCTTTGACATGAGTGTGTTTGAACTTGGTCCATGACTTGAACAGCCTGGGAAGAGCAGACACCTACAGGGGTTTGGCCCAGCACAGCTGCTCTTGGCTGGGCACAACAGAGTAACTGCTCTGAGAGTGGGTTTGGGAGCAACTTCTGAAGGGTCTGAGGTGTGCTGGGGAAGGAGCTGGGATGGATCCAAAATCTTCCTGCAGTGTTCTGGGTCTGTTACAGAAGTCAAAAGCTATGAGTGGGGCAGTGAGGTGTTTCTCAAAACTGAGGGCAGTCTTTGAATTGGTGATAGAATTAAAGTGCCAGGGTAGGCTGAGGAGAGGAGATCTGTGTTCTGTAGAAAGGTCTGGAGAGAACTGGGGGTTGTACTGGTCCCTTCTGGACCTTTGGGATGTGTCCAACATGGTTCTTGTGGCAGTATGTGGTCTGATGCAGTTTAGCCATCAAGGTCCTGTCAGGCTGTAGGGCTGGTGTCCATGCCTTGATCAACCCAGACCATGGTGCCAGGGACTGAATTTTTGTAAAGACCTGAATCCTTTGAGGTGGGGACTAAAGGGCTAGGTGTGTTTTATCCTGCACAACACTCCTCTAATGCAGGGAAGGGTTAGTGGACCTTTGATGCAAGGTGTCCTGTTCTTACTGCACTTAATCTTCTGAGCTCTGGTGCTCTGTGCTCCTGCTTTGGCACCAAACATCTCCTTTCAGTGCAGCTGCTTGGCCTCTCCCCTAGGTACGGACGCTGTTTGTCAGTGGCCTTCCTGTGGATATCAAACCCAGAGAGCTCTACCTTCTCTTCCGACCATTCAAGGTAAGAAGGTCTTCAAATCCGGTCTTTGGAGGGAAAGATGCTGTTTTGTGGATGACCTGGCAGCAAACATCTGTCAGGGGAAGTAGGGGTGACATGGGAACCTGAAGCCAGCACAGGATCCCATGGCTTGTGCTCAACTGGGAACCTCCAGCTGGAGCCTGTTGTTGGAATTGTGCTGTCTCTAAGCTTGATGAAACCTGCTTGGTCAGCCCTGCTGCTCAGCTGGACCAGCCCTTCCTTGAGGATGTGTCCTCATCCCCCAAACTCTCCATCCTTCTCTAATAACCAGCTAGGCTGTCTCTGGGGAGGTGGGGGTCCCTTGTCTGCACTCCTGTAGCACAGGGAGGGTGATCTGCTTTCTCTAGGCACTAGCCAGGGCAGGGTGCTCATCTTTGTAGCTGGATGAAGAGCTAGAAAACAGGATCCTTTCCCAAAGGGCCAGGATGGAACAGCTAAAATACCTGCTCTGCCCCCAGCCTTCTCTCTACTGGTGGAAGTGTTATTGTCCCTGTTTCTACTGTGACCCCACCCTGTGGAGGGCTTGGTGCTACAGGAACTCCTGGAGCTGTCATGTTGTGTCTTGGTTGTAGCGTGGCCTCTTCAGGAACCTGACACTAACTTGCTTTCTTCTCTCCTGCAGGGTTATGAGGGGTCACTGATCAAGCTGACTTCAAAGCAGGTACCTCTTTCCAGCCTGTGTATTTTTGGCTTTTGCTAGTAAACTGGACATGCCAGGAGGGCAGATGTGAAAAAATCCCATTTCTCTGTGTAAAGCACTGTCTGGGCCAGCACCAGCTGCACAGTGGGGTTCTACTGACCCAGCAGGTTCTGAATGTTTCCCTGTCTTCTCTTGCTGCCCTGGGTGAGAGCTGAGGCTTCAGCCTCAAACCTTGTGCTGCCATCAGCCTTCCCCAGTGCCATGCTGATCAAGGCAGGGGTCCCCATGCTGGGGGTGTCAGGTGGGCAGTGTCCCCACACGTAAAAATGCCAAAGCATTTGTGGTGGGAGCAGATGCAGAGCAGGAGTCGTGGGCCAACGACCCAAGCTCTGCTTGAAGCCTCTGTGCAGCTTAGGATGGCCTCTTCTGCTGGTTGTCTGGGGCAGAGGGGCAAGGAGGGCACCCTGGGGAGCTGGAAGAATCTCCCAGACTGAAATTGGTGTTGTTCCTTTTAGCCAGTGGGTTTTGTGACCTTTGACAGCCGGGCTGGCGCTGAAGCAGCCAAGAACGCCTTGAATGTGAGTACCCAAAGGGCCAGGGGGCTGAAGGGGCTGGGGGCCACAGGCCTTGCACCCAGAGCTGAGGGCAGAGAAGGGGCAGGGTCTGCCAGCTGTGCCCTGGACTGTGGAAGTGAAATGGTCCTGCAGCATCCCAACAGGGAAGCAGGAGAGCTGTTCAAGGCTGACATCAGCCTGGGCAAAGGGATGCAAGCTGTTTCCATGTAGTTTCTGACCACTGGAAGACAGCTCTGAGGGTGTGGGGACCTGCTGTGACTCAAGAAAATGTCTTGAGGATGGTCGACATGGAAAGGACACCCAAAAGGGTCCCCATCCTGCAGGAGTGTTGGTGGGATGTGGTAAGCAAGACATGGTTCTGCTGTGCTGTAGACCTTGCCTTGGGCTTTGTGACACCTGCTAGTGCCTCTGCTCAAGCTGGCAGAAGGTCTAGTAGCACCACAGATGGGATCTCCCACACAGATGGGGTTTATTCCAGCTCCAGTACAGACAGTTTTCCCAGCTTCAGCAGATGGACCTTTCCTGACCCATGCTGGCAGCCATTCCTGCTGTAGTGGTTGGGGAACCACACATAAGCAGCAGAACTGTGTCCCTCATGTTGGAAACAGTGGTCCTGGGCCAGCTAAATATAAAAATAAAAGCAGGTGGGGACTTGAGTGTTGCAGTGAGATGACAAAAATCAGGGCATGTGACTGCAGTGTGGTGGCCTTGGTTCCTGAGCTGGGCTTTGCTCCATGAATAACCACGGCCTGTTCTTGGGCTGGAGCTTCACCTCTGAGCAACTCCTGTGCTCTCTCCTGTGGCAGGGCATTCGCTTCGACCCTGAGAACCCCCAGACCCTGCGGTTAGAATTCGCTAAAGCAAACACAAAGATGGCCAAGAGCAAGCTGATGGCCACACCCAACCCCACCAACATCCACCCTGCCTTGGGAGCACATTTCATTGCACGGGACCCCTGTGAGTATGCTGGGGGGGGGGGCTTGGAGGGCATGGCTCCCACCTGAGAGATGCCCAGCTCTGCAAATACTGCCACAGTGAAAGGAGCCCAGACCCAGCTCAGCTCTGCCTGAAATCTGCCTGGGGCAGGGAGGCCAGCAGGATGTTGGAGCCACGGGAGAACAACAGGCATCTGGCCAATATAGAACTGTTGAGACATGAAAGTTGGATTTGGTAGCTCAAGTGATATTATCAATCTTTTAAGGCATCCCTAACTGTAAAGCAAAAGGGATGAGTCCTGTGCCATCACCCTCTGTGTAGCCTGGTGGGCTGAGTAGCCCCACTGAGGCTTATGGGGTGACCTGAAATGTGGCTCTGAGCCCCCTGTCCTGCCTCCTGTGTCACCACCCCTCTGCTGCCTGTGTGGACCAGTCTGTCCAAAGCCCACTTGGGGCTGTAATGCAACCCATTCCTGCCTTCTCCTGGCAAGGCTGGGAGGCCAGAGGAGCAGCTGTGCACACAGATTTTATACCTCATCAACATGGCAGTGCAGTGCTTTACCCTGGGGTGGGAAATCCGTAGCCTGTCCCCAAAACAGGCTGTTGGGGCCAGCTACTGGGACGCTGTCCCCTTGTCTCCTCCTCCTCCTGTCTAGATGACCTGACTGGAGCGGCTCTCATCCCGGCGTCCCCGGAGGCGTGGGCTCCCTACCCGCTGTACACCACGGAGCTGACCCCTGCCATCCCCCACGCCGCCTTCACGTACCCGGCGGCGGCTGCCGCGGCCGCTGCTCTTCACGCTCAGGTGAGTCGCTCCCGCCCCCCGTGCGGGGCTGGGCGCTCCCGTCCCCGCCGCGGCGCTCTCCGCTTGGCCGCCTCCCCCCTGCCCTCTGCACCCTGGCTCCCGGTGCAGGGCAGGGGCGCCCGGCCCCGAGCCGGCTCGAGGGAGGGTCTGTGTGATGAGCAGGCAGAGCTGGGTGACGATTTCTGACCCTGCGGGTCCAGCCTGCTTTCCTGCAAGGGGCAGGTGGGTGGGAGGAAGGCAGGGCTCCATTTCTGGCCGGTCCTGTTGCTCCCTGTGGCCAGAGAACGATATTGAGGGACTGCTGGGAGGAAACACTTCCTGCCAGCAAGTAACACAGATAGCTGTGAAATGACATCCCAGGTCACAGTGAAAGCAACGGGCTAAATTGAGGGGCTCAGCTGGGACCCCGTGAGCCAAATAACTCAAACACTTCCAAACTGGAGGAGGGCGTCCTGCAGGAGATGAGTGACTAGAGCCTTGCCAGAGTGAGGAACTGTGATGGAACAGGGTGTCAGCCACCCTCAGTACAGGCTAGTGAGGAGAGTCATTCCATGCATGAGCCTCTGGAGCTGCAGGTGGTGGTGCAACCAGCTGCCTGGCATCCCAAGGTTTGCTGGCTGACAGCTGAGGATGTAGGGATGCCTTTACTGGTCTGACATGGATGCTTTAATGTACAGAGACCACATAAACCTTGAAACCACGAACATGCAAAGGGAAAGTCAAAACAGAGTTATCTGTGTCCTAATTCCAAGTTAAGGTGCTTGGTTTGAAGCACTTGTCCAGGAGAAGCTGGAACCCCTGTCCCTGCCCTGCTCAGTGTGACCAGCCAGCTGTGCTCTGCCTGCTTCTGTCTCTGCCCCCGTAGTGGTGCCATGGGAGACTGGGGCAGTGGGACTGAGCTGAGCATTGGGGCTTAACCTCTGCTCCCTGCCCTGCCAGGCAGCATGTTGACTCCTACTCTTCCCTGCTTAACAGGAGAGGAAGAGGAGCTGTGTGCTCTCACCTTGCTGTCCTGGCTGGCAGTGAGCTGTGTGGGCCCTTGGGCATCCTGTTGCTTCCTGCAAGCTTTGTGATGGTAACTGCCCAGCTTCAAGCCAAGCTTGCTTCCCAAATGCCATGTGGAGTGGATGCAGACTCCTGTCCTCTGTCCCTCTCACACCTGCAGGCCTCTCCTGCTTCTGCCCTTCTACAGGTGGGCTGTTGTTGGGCTGAAGCTCCTGGGTGGTAGGGATAAGTACATTGGGGTTCAGGACAGGACCAGGAGAACACTGGAATGTTCTTTCAAGGACCTCCAGAGCCAGGCTGGTTCTTCACTGGGAAGGTCGTGCTTGCTGGTGTTTTCCAAAAGTTGGTGGTGGTGCCCACAACTACAGGGCTGTGCTGTGCTCCTCAGTGGCCCAGGAGAGAGGTGTCCTCCTGCCCCTTATGTGCTGGTCAAGGTTGAATTGTCCCTGGAAGGGAGGACCAGGAAAAATCAACCCCTCTGGCCTGTCTGAGGTGGTTGAGGGAGGTGAAACTTCTACTGCAGTTTCTTCTAGGATGGTCATTGGTGACTGTACAGGGATCCTGAGTGTGAGGGTTAGACACCAAAACTTCATGGTGCAAAGTGGGGGAGAAAACTCCCAAAGTGGAGGGTATTAACGAGGCCTCCAGCTACATCTTTTCCCTCTGGGGTCCTAGTTCCTGCCCTCCAGCTGGTGAGCTGCTGGTTTCCAAAGAGGTTGTCTGGCCTCACCATAAGACCCTGAGGAGTTCCCTGTGTAGGTAGAGCTCCCTGCCCAAGGGGGTCCCTGGGTGGTGATGGGCCTCTGAGCCTTGGGGAGCCAGTGCAGCCCCTCCAGGCTGTGGCTGGACCCAGCTCTTTTCCAGAGAGGCCACTGGGCAGTCCCAGCTGCTCCTGCTGTGCTGACCCTGCAGGGGCATGTCCTGGCACAGGATATGTTACCAATAAAATTTAGTGGGGTTAAACATTACTTGTGCTGGCAGCTCTGGGCTGGAGCCCTGTCCCTTGCAGAGCTGAGGGTGGAGCACAACAGGGAGATGACTTTTGCTCACAGACTGGGCTAAAAGCTGTGCCCTTAGTCCCCATGTACTGAGCCCTCTGCCCTCACTGGGAGGGGCTGGCTCACTCATGTGGTGGGCTTACAGGTTATTCCGCAGAACAGTCGCAGCTCTTCCTCCTGGGGCATTGGTGCTGGCTGGAGGGCATCCATGGGGATGGCCAGAGCTGTACCTGCTCCATAGTGATCAGCCTTGAGGCAGGCAAGAAGCTGGAGGATGTAGCTAAACCAAGGTCTTGTCACAAGAGATTTAAACCTGAAGGGCTCATCTTGCAGCACTGAGTTCAGCAAGGGGGAGAGGAGGTGGCCTGGCCTGGCCACCTGAAGAGCTGTCCAGAGAGCTGGCAGGAGGGCTGAGGGCCAGGAGGTGCTGAGAGGCTGGCCTGGCCTCGGGAACCCTTGGTGAGCCACTCCCAGCCGATGGCTGCTGCTCCTGGCACGTCTGTGCCTTGGTGATGCTTCGGGCAGGCACCAGGCTGCTGTAGCTGTGACTGTAGCCTGCCCCTACCCCACTGGGGACTCTGCTGACTTTAAGATTGTCCCATCTGCCTTCCCTCCCTCCCACCCTCTCTCAAATCCCTCCTTTGATGTCCCTAGTGAACTCCAGCCATGATGCCAGCGCAGGCTAGCCCCGAAGCTCAGAGCTGTCCCTGGAGATGGGACGCCCTAGTGATGCCTTATTGCAGCTAGTGGAGTGGCTGTACTACAGCTCCATTCCTAGAAGTGTTAAGCATGATGGCAGCCACATCTGGAAAGACTGGTAAGGTAACCATCTCTCCTCCAAGGTGCACTGTGGGATTTGCAAGCTTCTGCCCATCTCTGTAGCCCGTATCTCCTTGGCAACCCAAGTGCATGGGCCTCACGCTACCCACCCACCAGAGCCTGGGGAATGAGATGCCAGGCCTTCTTTCTAACCCACATCTCCAACTTGGCAGCACATGACATGGCGCACACAGCATGGCACCATCTTACATCAGCTCCTCCCAGCTGGGCCAGGCCCTGCCCGTGGGAGGGGAGCAGCCCGGTTGAGCTGGGGCAGAGACCACCCTGCCACTCAGCCTGAAAAAAAACCTGGTTTCTCCCCAACCTTGACCCTTCGAGGGCAACCAGAAATACACCTTGACCTCACTCCTGGCACACGGTGGGGGAGGTGAGTGACGTGGTAGTGATAGCACACAACTAAATTCTAGTGGGCACCTTAGACAACAGCACTTGCCAGTCACTTTGTTCCAGAATCGCATTCCGGGACAGACCCTGCCCTTACTCGAGGGTCTAATCTCACCTCTTTCCTCTCTAGTAATGGAAACGAAGCCAGTTCCTACCTGGAGCTTGGCTTCTCTCTCACAGCCTGAAATCACAGGCAGGACACAGGTGGTGTGAGCCTGTAATGGAGGGAATCAGCAGCATTGGGAGAGAGGGGTGTGGCGTAGGAGACTGGGAGCTTGGGAAGAGGGAAGGGCCTGGGACTGGTTGGCAGGGGGATGGTTGATGTTTGACTGAAGGAAATGAGCCCTGGTTCAGTTCTCCCTGCACTGGTTCTGAGCAGACATTCTCCTCCCTCTGTGGAAGTGATGATAAGAAAAGAAGCAACCAAAGATGGGGGCCCAGGTCCACCTTTGCCCTTAGAAAACTGTGAGGGGTAGAGATGTGCAGAGCCAGCCTCGTGAGAAGATGGGAAGAGCTTGACACAGGCGTAGGGACAATGACACAGCTTGTCTTGTTCTGCTTGGTCCAGGTAGGCAGGTCCATCCATTGCTGGCAGGATGGAGTTGGGCTGCATTGTATCTCTGAGGTGGAACCACTGGTTTCTAAACCAGGCTGTGAGTGGGCAGCAGGGGAGGCCAGGGCTGTCCGTGCTTTTAGAGCTCTTCTGCAGAGATGCTTCCAGCTGTGGCAGCACCCACGAGGGCAGGACTCTGCTCTCAGCAGGACTTGCCGTGGGAAGCAGGGGCTGGATGCAGGATTGGCTCATAAAAATACGGCCACATGGTGCTGCTGGGGACACAGCTGATGCCCCTGAAGACCCTGGTAGGTGTTTCCAAGGCAGTCAGCCAGGTCAAGGCCTGAGGGCACAGAGATGCCAGTCTTTTTGGGAGTGGGCTGCCCAAGGTTCCTTTGAAGCATCCACTGGAGACCTTGAAGAGATGGCAGAGGTGGGTCTCTGGTTCTGGATGTGTCCAAGTGAGTGGTGGGTGGAGGGAGCAGTCCTGGATCATGGCTGTGTGCTTGTGCAAGAGCCTGGAAGGACCTTGGGCCTTCCTAGCACTGGGTTGGGGCTGATCCCATTGATGAAAGCAGAGGTCAGTATTCCAAACCCCCTTTCCCTTGCAGCTAAGATGACCTAGACTGGAGACAGTAATGAATTTTCAATCCCTGATAACTTGTTGCTTGTTGGTGCTGTTGTGTAGGAACTTCCCAGGATTATTTCTCTCTGGGCAAGCTCCGTGCTTCCCAGAGATATGAAGCCTCTTGTTCAAGACATTGATGGTTGTGGTAACTTTCTAAACTCCAGTGACTTATTGGTGGCATAGCTGGCCAAGCAGCCCCAAGCCAGCAGTTCTCTCCTAGCCAGGGAAAAGCAGGCAGGAGATGCTGTGAGCATCCTCCAAGCAGAGGATGCTCCCGAGCAGCTGTCCTCACTAAGTGGTGGGTGAAAGGGATTGATCTGCCATCAGGAGACTTGTGGCCAACAGTGGCTCTCCCTGGCTGGCTCAATCCAAAAGAAAGCAACACAGCTTGCTGTAAAAGGGGAAATGCTTGTTTGCTGCAGTCTGAGAGGTGTGTCTCCCTGAGCCTTAGGGGGTACAAGGATTGGATTGATGGATGGAGCATGCCTGTTAAAATGTTCCTAAGCAGGAGCATGGATCAGTGCCTGTGTTGTCCCACATGCCCCTCACTCTGATGTGGGATGATGAGCTGATCCTCCAGCTCTCCCTCACCAGAGCCACATGGGGAGATGCACCTGCTCAGTCCCACTGCCTCTGGTTTTCCTGGTGGTAGGCTGAGCTGCTCTGGTCCCACACCAGCCCCCCAAGGGGCCCTCAAGCAGGTGGCCTGGGTGCAGCCCCTGCTGCTGGGGTGGGCATGTGTCCAGCACACACCAGGTGGTGCCTGTCCTTGCCTGCCTGGGTCCCACTCCCATGGGCTGTGCTTCAAATGGAGCAGAGCAGCTCTTGCCCCACCAGTGGGGACTGCCCAGGGCTCACACCCTGCGTGGTGCTCGTGGCTTGCCAGGGTGAGGATCTGAGGATCTCAGCAGCACCGGTGAAGATGCTGCTCTGTGCTTAGGGCAGCTTGGCAGCAAGATGCAGCTCTTGGATGTGTTAGTTGGATCCTACCAGCTCCCAGGAACACGGGGAGTGCTTTGTCCCTGCCTGCCCTGGGAGCCTCTCTGGTCCCTGGGGACCATTCCAGCTGTAGAGATAGATCAGAGCTCCAAGAGTTGCTGGGGCTGGCTGCAGACCTAGAGGTAACTCAGGAGGAAAGGCAGGTCCTCCAAGCCAAAGGTGGTCTGAGGAGGGACCTGTGTGCTTCCCCTCTTTCCTTCTGAAGGACTTGCTCTCCATGAGGATGGTGGGCAATTGGATACTTAAATTCTGAGGGCAATTGGGAGAGACAGAGGAGGTTTTGACAAGGAGGGTGAAGGGCTGTTTCTCTCTCCCATTTATAATTTCATTGTGGTTTTTAGGCAGCTGCTGGTGGTGTGCTGCAGCAAGGGAGAGGGGCCTGGCCTCTGGGAGGTGGCAGACAGAGGCACACATTTCTCCTCTCCAGCTGTTTTCTGGGACAGATGTTGAAGGCAGCAGCATGAGGCTGCTGCAGTTGGCCAGTGGTGGCTGCCTTGTCTCTGCAAGCAGGAGATGTTTCAGTGGTGACCAGGCTCCTTTCCAACTGTGAGCTAATGCCTCTCCAGAAACAACTGTGTCTCTTCCACTAAAAGCCTCTCTTGCTCTGCTTTCCTCACCCAGTACTGAGCATCTCCATTAGTTCTCAGCTTCTTCCCTGACAGATGTAGCATTTGAGGGGTGTGAAGAGAAAGCTGCCTTGGCAGGTGCCTAGAGAGTGTCCTCTTGGCTATCTGCTGCCTCTCATCCACTGCTTCCTGTGCTTTCTCCTGGCTCTGGGAACATTCTTCCTACTGAGTTCCTGCCTCATCCCATCAAGCCCTTAATCTTTCTGTAGGCTGAAAGACCTGGCAGGTCATTCCCTCACCCTTCCAGCATCTCAGAGCCTTGGATTGTACCCAGGATTGTCACATCTGTAGCAGCTCCTGCAGGGCTCCAGGCTGAGCCCCTCTGAATGCAGGGCTGGGCTAGTGGTCAGTGGGACTGGGTGGATTTGGGGTGTGAGCATTGTAGACCTGCAGGAGGAAGGCAACGAGGGCTGGTCCATTCCAGTGATGGTTTATTAGCACCAGAGCTACAAACAGGGAATGTTTTAAGAGAAAACCAGGACTTCTGTTGAAGGTGGAGGGGCTGAGGCTCTGCAGGTGGGGCAGAAGGTGGCTCTGAGGGCAGGATGGAGGGCCACCAGGCTGGGCTGTACTGGCTGGTGTATGGCCTGGCTGTGCTGCTTGGCCCAGCCTGCCTGGGGTGGAGGAGGCTCTCAGGGTTGAGCACTGACAGCCTTGTGAAGGAAGGGGGAGTTTCCTGTTGCTGCTGGGCAGAAGGAAACTGCTTCCAGCTGTCAAGGGGAGGGTGTGGAGTGGGAGACACTGGCCAGGGAAGAGGGCTGCAGAGGAGATGTGGCTCTGCTGAGCAAGCACCTCCTGGTGACAGGGGTTGGGGGGAGCAAGAAACCCCTGTCCTTGCTCTGGCAGCTGCTGTGGTGGTCCTGCAAGTTGTCACTGCACCCAGCTGCTGCACATTCCAGGCCTTCCTGGGGGGGTCTGTGCACAGTGTGGTGGCCCTGACTGGGCAGCAAAGGTCCCTCTCCCAGGCTAAAGGAGAAGTGAAGACACTCTGTGTGGCACTTTGCTCCTGGCACTCGATGGGACCCCTCACTGGGGAGGAGGGTCTTGTAATGTCCATGCCCTTGATTCCCATGGCTGGGCTGACTGGGATGCTGTGCCATGACATGAGGTATGGGGCCAGCTGGGAGCTGATTTAGTGGCACCCACTTGCCTTGTGAAGGTGTCTGGCAAAAGTCCAGCAGAACATGGAACCGTGGAATTGTTCAAGTTTGAAGGGACCTTAAACCAATCTCATTCCACCCCCACGCTATGTACAGGGACATCTTCTACTAAACTTGTTCCAAGTTTTGTCCAAGCTGGCCTTGTTCTGAGCTGATGAGAGGCTCCTGTGAGGACAGAAGTTCTGCTGACTGGCAGGGCTCATGTAGGAGCCATCTCCTGGAGAGGCACTCAAGGCCCTTAGCTCGTGTGCTGCAGTTCCTGGCATTGCTGCCCTCATGCCTGTGGGGGGAGGACTTGGCCACTGCAGGCAGCAGTGCCGAGGTTGTGGCAGTTTGCTGCATGTCTCTGCACATTCTTGGGAGAGGAGCATCTGGGCAGGGTTGTTTGGGTGAGGGCATAGCTGTGCCAGGATGAATGTGACTAGGGGGATGGCTCACGTGGGACTCCAGGGGATTTTCTGCCACTTTTCTCCCTATCTTAAAGCCAGGTCCATCACAGTGCTGGTTCCCAGAGCCCTAAATGTGCTGAGGCTGTGCTTCTCTCTTGGCAGCTGGAGAGGGAGGAGCAGGGGGTGGCTGCTCTGCTCCAGCAGCAGAACCAAGCTCCAGTTGCTGCTCCAGCTGCTGGATCCGTGCTCAGTCAAGTGGCATGGGCTTGTCTCCTGCTGCTCTCAGGCACTGCTGATGCAGCCCAGCCAGACAGACTGGCCCTGCTGACCAGATGGGATCATCTGGATGTCCGAGACGTGGGGCTGGACGTTGCTAGCTCACTGTGCCTCCTAAGGGACTGGAAAGCTTCTGTTCAATTACTGTCCTTTGTTTGTCCCCATCCAGCCCCTTCCTTGTCAAGGAGCAGGCCTGAGAAATAGATGTGGCAGCAAGTGCCTGCCAGGGAAGCCTCCAAGTCTTGCTGGTTTGAAGCTCTGCCAAGCTCTTCCCGTGCTGTGGTTTGCCTGCAGCCACTCCTGATAGCAGGGTTGGGGCTTGGAAAACTCCATGGGTATCTGCTGTAGTGGATGAGCCACTTCTTCCCCCTTGTATGTCCTGTAGAGGTATTCTGGTTTTCATGTGTGGTCTTGAGAAGCCTCCTTTGGCTGGCTGAGGGTGGAGCTATTCAAGCAGTACTTGGAGCTCACCCTGGAGCCTCCTTTCTCCTGCTGGAGACATCTTTGCTCCATGGGCCTTGAGGATGGCATGAAGGAGCTGAAGGTTTGTACTCTGGCTGAGGTGATCATGGACCTCTGCCGTGGCTTTCTTTTCCAGATGCGCTGGTATCCTCCCTCTGAAGCTACCCAGCAAGGATGGAAGTCTCGTCAGTTTTGTTAGTTCGTTAGTAAGTAATTAATTACTCTTGGAGGCAGGCCTTTGTCTTGTTCTTCCTTGGGCTCCTTGGACTCTTGGGGGGGAGGAAGGATGGGAGCTTGGGCTCAGCCCCACACACCCCCCCAAGGATGTGGCTGTGTTTCCTGGATGGGTATGGGAGCAGGGAGACCCCCCCCAAGCCCTGGGCTGGGGAGGGGCTGTGGGAGACCCTCAGGACCCTGGTCCTGGCTCACCGTGCTCCTCTCCCACAGTGTCTCTCCTCGGCTTGTGTTCCTCCTCCCTGCCTCTCCGCAGAGGGATGTGCCAGGGACGATGGCTCCCGCTCCTCTGGATTTGGTACGTGGCCGGCGGACAGCCCGGCCCCGCCACGCTGCCCCCGGGGCTCCAGCGCCCCTTTCCCCGGACTGTGAAGCCATCGCCGCCCCGGCCCGGGCTGTGCGCTGCCAGGCTCCATCCCTGCCTCGAGCGATCCCCAGGACCTCCTCCCTGACTGAGCTTTGCCATCTGGCTGCACTGAAACCCAGCCCGGGGCTAGGTCCTGGGCTTCCCCGGCTCGCCCTGCCCCGGGGGCAGCTCGGCTGAAGGAATCGAAAGGCAAAATGGGTTTTGCATGTTTTCTGGCATGAATTAAAACACTTAACTTGTGTCTGTGTGAGTGTAAGTTTGTTTGTTCTAGCGTTTGTGTAACCGTTAGCAACAGGTCTTGGCCCAACGGATTGATCCATCAAGGTTTTCCTCTTGCTTCGGTGAAGACTTGGCTTTGAGAAATACTAACTGTCCTTGTCTCACCCCTTCTCCCACCTCCACCCTTCCCTCCCCAGGATGACCAGAAAAATTTGAAAAATGCTTTCCCCCTTTTTTTTTTTAAAGTACGATGCACTGGGTTTTTGTTCTCATCCATTCTGCTCGTTTTAAAGTCAGGGTTATTATATTATTTTTTTCCTTCTTCAGACTTCTATATATAGAACAGCTGTAAAATATCTAACCTCTTTTTTTTTTCCCACATTCTTCTGATTGGAGAGCATCCAGTCTTGCCAAATAATCAGCCATCCTTATGGGAATACCGAACAAAAAAAAAAGTACGAGTATTTTTGTACCATGTGTAATAAGGAAATATTTATGCATCATAAAGAATTTCTTGTGTGTTTGTGTGCAATTAATTATTATTATTATTATTAAAGAGAAATTGTAATCCTGTAAGATAAGTTAATGTTTAGTTAAAAGCTTGAAAAAGAAGGGTTGTCTTCTGTACCAATGATTCAGTCAGGCATATAGTAAACAAGAAATTGTGCAATTTTTGTTTTAGCATCTTATTGCTTGGTATTGAAGTGCTTTAAGTATTATCTGACCATGGCTGTCTCGCTTGTATTAAAAGATTTGAGAATAAGTTGCTCTATAATTGCTGATCCTATGAGAATGTGAAACTGGATAATATATGAAATGCAACCAAAAAAAAAAAAATATACCCAGAGGCTGCTGTGACTTTTTCTGTGGTCTTGGGTGTTTTCTTGTGGGAATGGTGTGGGACGCTTTAGGTCCAGCCTGGCCCCTCCCTGGTCTCATTTCCCAGGCTGGAAGGATGCAGTTGAGGACCAGGAGATGGGATCTTCCCTCCCCTGCTGGGAGAAGGGCAAATCCTTTCCTGTAAGGGGCAGGTGCTGGGGAGCTCTGCCGGAGCAGCCCTGAGCTTTTTTTGGGTGTTTTTGTTCCCCCTTCCCAGCGTCTGCGGAGGCTGAGGGCGTCTCCTCCGTGCCAGCAGTGCAGGAGATCTCCATAGAAGGCAAACGTTCTCCGGGGCTGGAGCGTTCGCCTTGCGCCTGCCCGGCTCCTGCTCTGATACCTTTCAGCGGCCTTATCTGTAGCCGCTAAAGCCGGGGTGGGAATGGCAGTCCTGGGCCCGGGGCTGGTTGTCCCGGTGGGAATGGCAGTCCTGGCGCCGGGGCTGGTTGTCCCGGTGGGAATGGCAGTCCTGGCGCCGGGGCTGCTTGTCCCGGTGGGAATGGCAGTCCTGGGGCCGGGGCTGGTTGTCCCGGTGGGAATGGCAGTCCTGGGGCCGGGGCTGCTTGTCCCGGTGGGAATGGCAGTCCTGGGGCCGGGGCTGCTTGTCCCGGTGGGAATCTCCCTGCAGGGGCCGGGGGCTCTCCCTGCTGTGCCTCAGCAGTCCCCGTGGCCTGGCTCGCTGACCCCTGCGCTGGGGCACTCCGGAGCCCTCCCACGCAGCTTCCCGCCCCGGGGATCAGTGTTTTCCTCTCTCCCCAGGGCTTCGAGGGCAGCGCCGAACGAAAGCAAGGGAAAAAATTAGTAAAAGAAAAAGGCAGATCTAAAAATAGCCCCCCTGGCCCCCGTGCCTGGGAATGGACTCGAGCGAGTGCTGCTGCTGCGGGAAGTGACTCGCTGTGGGGCTGCCCGCACCAGCGAGGGGCTGCCAGCCCCTTCCCGTGGGATTCCCCCCCCCGCATCCCGGCTCCCGCCCCAATCCCAGCTCCAGTGCGCCGGCTCTTCCCTGCCGGCTCTGTCCACATCTGCTCACCTGAGCGGAAACACTTCGGAGAGCAGCGGGCCATGGTGACGGGAGCCTGCAAGGCTTTAAATTATAGAGAAGACTTTTTCCTGTTCGTTTTTGGTGGTTTTTTTTTTTTTTTTCAAACCTTTAGCACATGCATTAACATGGCCAGGCCATGAATAATTTACGCCCGGCTCTACGAAGCTTTTACGCTGGGACCCGCTCGCCTCGGAGCTAAAGTAGGTCACGTCTGCTCCGAGGGTCCCCGGGCGCCCCTTCCCCGGCCCGAGCGGGGCCGGCGCAGGCGTGCGGACACACGTGTGCCCCGTGTGCGCTGCCCCCGCCGCTCCCGGTGGGGGCCTGCTCAAAGGGACGCCCTGGGAGGTGATTTGGGGACACGAAACGTCCCTGAAATATCTACATCACCAGATAGGATGGAGCTCTAGGTGCAGGAAAGCTCTGGGTGGGGCGTGAGGGGTTGGCATCACCAGGGAAAGGGTGCAGGTCCACGGCACCTTCGGTCCTTGTGCTGCCTGGGCACGTGGGCCAGTAGCCAAAAGACAAACCTACCAGGGAATAGAGAAGATGACACTGAGGCTGGAAAAAATAGAGGAGAAAAAAGGCTGCTCTTGTCATGCTTTTGTTCTACATTTTACTGGAAACTCTTTCTCTTTTTCCTTGTTTTGAAGGTGGGACAAAAGATAAATCCTGGAGCTTTTGGACTCTTTTCTCTGCCACGGTGTGTGGTCTGGGCACTGAGGCAAGGAACACTTTGGGGGTAGAAAATCCAGCTGTTGTGATACAAAAGAGGCTCTCGGCGTGGCTGTGCTGGATAAGCTGCTGCTGCTGCAGGTGATTAGACACCCTCACAGCCAGCCAGGAGGGGCAGATCCAAAACTGTCCCTGCTGCAGCCAGAGAAGAAGGAAGGGATTCAGGTCATCTCACACCAGCATTCATCCAGTGATGTGCTGGACACAGGAGCTCCTGTCTCTGAGTCAGGGGCATCCCACAGAGCTGACGTTCCCCTCATGTCCTACACACCTTTGTTGATGGTCAAGGGTCCCCAGATGCAGCTCAGTCATGTAGAAGGCAATCGCTGCCTTTCACCCACTTCTCTGGGAAATGTGACGGAGAACAATTCAAAGGCTTTTGTAAAGGATCAAACCCCAGCAATTCCCATCTGCTGGTTTCTGCCAGCACTCCTGCCATTGTCCCCTTTCCTGTTCTCTGTCATGGCTAGGGATCATTTTGAACATCACTGATGACCTGCCCGTTGTTTGTCCATCAGGCAGAGAGCAATGGCCACAGCTGTGAGGAAGTGTCTGAGAGAGCCCCAGCTCCATCCTGCAGCAGGATTTAGCAGCTACTGCTCCCTGCTGATTTCCACAAATCATACAATTTTTAAGGCTGGAAAATTCCTCTAAGACCCTCGAATGCATCCATTCCCCAGCTAAACCAACGTTTCCAAGCACCACATCTTTGAACAATTCCAGGGATGGTGACTCCCTACTGCCCTGGGCAGCCCCTTACAATGCTTGATCACACCTTCAGGTTTCAAATTTTCCCCAACACTCAACCTAAACCTCCCCTGGCACAACTTGGGGCCATTTCCTCTCATCTTGTCCCTTGTTCCCTGGAAGCAGAGCCCAATTTCCTCACCTGGCTGTCCCTTCCTGTCAGGGAGCTGTGGAGAGCCAGAAGATTCCCTTTGAGCCTCCTTTTCTCCAGGCTGAGCCCCCCAACTCCCTCAGTTTCTCCTTCTGTTGCAGCACCTTCCCAGCTCCATTCCCTTCCCTGGACACACTCCAGACCCTCAATGTCATGAGGGGCCCAAAACTGAGCACAGGATTTGAGCTGTGGCAAGAAGCTGCATCTCATGCAATGTTGCTGGGATTCCCCAGGCAGAGATGTGTTGTCCACCCCCACAAGGGTGAGGAGCAGGTCTCCTGTGGTCAGGGAGCATCACAAGCACGTGGCCAGATAGAATGACTGGCCAAGATGTATAATGATGGATGAATTTGGTAGTACCTCTGGAAGAGGCAGGTTGGGCTGGCAGATGTACAAGCAGGCCCAGACAGGCCTGAAATATCACCAGGACGGGCAGGAAGAGGAGGGAATGATGGACACCAAGCAGGGAGGAGACAAAGTTCTGGCTGCCTCACGATTCCTTATTGCACAGTGCCCCCTCTCAGGAGTTTCCTTGGATATCACCACACTCTCACAGCTACAAAAATCCCTCTGCTGTCCCCCTGCTAAACATCTATTTGTTGAATTATTCCCCAACCCTGCAACAAGTTTGTAGAGGCTTGGAATTGGCATCCCAATCCCCCGTGGAAAGACACAGGTGATAAACAACGGATGCCACAGAGACAATGTAGCAAAATACACCCCAAAAATAACTGTCAAGGAAAGGTGAGGGGGCACAGGTCCCACCCCCAAAGAGATGGATGACGTCCCAGAGAGGCCTTGGGACTCAAGGTGTTGCTACAATGGGATCCTGAGGGTTATTAGTGACAGGAGATAACTCCATCACAATTCAAAATGGTATCGGGTCAGTTCCACAAAGAACAAAAGCTGCTCCGAGCCAGTCAGGCTTTGACGGCGTTTGATTTGGGATAGTGTGATGAGAAACGCGCTCTGGTCCGCGCTGCCAGGACACGAACAGTTTATCAGGAAACCAGGAGGTGGCATCCGAGACCTGAGCTCAGGACAGCAGAACGCTCCTGCAGCAGGAGCCCGGCAGCGGACAGCAGCTCAGGACAGGGAACAGAGAAGATGGCACTGGAGGAAACACGCGTGCATTCTGTCAAGCACCTTCTTCTCCTCCTTGGGACGGGGAGAGCGGAGATACTTTAGGCAAAGAAACTCTATATTAAGTTAATAGAGGAAAATATATGTTATTCTCATCAGCTATAGCGTTGTTATCAAAAATACACCGAATTTGAGCTGGAACAGGACAGGATGGGGTGTTGCTTCCTAGTCCAGCCGGGCTGTGGTGGGATTATCACCACTCAGGCCGGTCCTGGCTTGTTACAGCTTAGCCTGGGAATCCCCTGAGGCTGGAGCTGTCCCTCTTCTTGTGCCTCTCCCATGCACAGCTCCTGGTATTACTCACTTCACTCTAAAAGAAGTGACTCTGGGATGACACAGCCATGACACACTCGGCTCTGTCCGTACGGGGAGTGGGAGCCTCCCCCGCGGGCACTGGGCAACCTGAGCCTCTCCTTTGGCGAGTGAGCCTGGGACGGGCAGGAGCACACAGGAGCACACAGAAACACACCGTCGGTGAGCTGGGACAGACGGCAGATGGCACTGGGAGATCAGCACGGCACCAGCTGGGCTGCCTGAAGGGAGAAGAGGCCACTTCTGCCCAGCGCAGGCAGGAGACCAAGAAGAACCAGCTGCAGCAAGCCCTGGGACAGGAGAACACCAGCTCCCGACAGAAACCTGGAAGGATCTCCAAATACATCCTGCTCTCTTGGTCTGGGGTGCTCAGATCAGGAGAAACCCCAGCTTTTCCCTTGGGGTGCAGATGGGTTGCAGAATGGTCCAGAATGGGTCCAGAATGTTCTTTCCCTCAAGAAAGACCATTCTGGGAGCTTTTGGGCATCTTTTTCGTCTGTGAAGGTCCCTTCAAATGGTGGGTCCCCCTCGATGGAATTCTTAAAATGGCACATAAAGAGGCTCCTCTCAAGGGAAGCCCTTTAAAACCAGCAACAGTGGTGTTTGCCCTCAATTTGGACCTTAAGATGATGAAAATGGGGCGGGTTCCCTCAAACCCATGGAACAGCACCATAAAGGTGCTCTCCTTCCATTTATACATGAAAATAATGGAAGGCAGTGATTGCCTGCCAAGTGAGACACCCAAAATTAGGAAAAAGGTGTTTTCCTTCAGTTGAGAGACCCTTCAAATCATAGATGAAAGGGGGATCCGTCCCAGTTGAAACACAATTATGGACAAATTTTCCCCACTCAATTTAAATCCCTTTTCTTCTCATAAGACCCCTTTCTTTTGGGAGGGAGGAGGCACTGGAGAGGGACTGGGGGTACTTCCCCTTCCTCACTGGTCACACCTGGGGCTGCTGCACGTTGCAGAGTGGTGAGGAGCTCCCTCCCAGCTCCCTCCCAGCTCCCTCCCAGTATCCCTCTTACTGGCAAGCACCGGGAGGGAGGGAGGGAGGGTGAGAGCTCTGGGAAGGAACTGGCAGCATTATTCCTTCCCAGTGCTCCTGATATCCCTCCCTGGGCTTCTTGTTCACTCCCGGTGCTTCCCCTCTCCCTCCCTGCTCCCTCACAGCATTCTCTGTGCTCCCAGTTCCCTCCCCGTGTTCCCAGCATCTCTTCCAGTGCTCCCAGTGGCAATAAAAGGAGGGGCACTGCATGGTCTGGTACTGAAGAGGGAAGACTTCAGCTGCCAGGAGAGAAAACCCGACTTGGGCAAAGCATCCCCTGCAGAGACATCCTGGGGGAAGGAGTCTCCCCCTCTTTCCACCACAGAGGGAGCCCAGGCTCCAAGGTTAACTCCAAAACCTTCAAGCTCCAAGTCTCCAAGACTGCCAGAAATTGTACTGGCCCCACTTCCCAGCACAGCAGCCACACCTCACACCTCTGAGTGGGCCCTGCAGATTGAATCATTGATGCTCCTGGGGGCTCTTATATCTCTAAACTACACACTATCACAGAGGAGCAAAACCCTCAAAGAGAATGGATTTCTCTTGCTGGCACAAGAAGAGAAGGAGAAATCTGACAGGAATATTCTTCATCATTCTGCCCAGGCTTTGTCAAACACTCCAGCTCCTGCACTTCAGGAAATAACACGTGGCTTATAAGAAGTGATTTTTATGTCAATGAGCATGTTATTATGAATTAATCTTGCACTGGAAAACAATCTTCATACCCTGCTGCTCTTTGCATCACCCAAAGAGTTTGGAGGCTGCTCCTGAGTTGTATCTTCCTTGTCAAACTAATCATCCACTTCTTTAATTGTAAAAACTTAAATAAAATGCAGCGAGCATTGGCCCAGGGTCTCAGGAATTGAAAAACTCTTCCAAAGAAAGGGAAAAATTAGTGTTTCTCCCAAAACACAGAGTTTAAAAGTTCATGTTATTGTCATATATTTTTAAAAGGAAAAGAGGAAGAGTAAAATATCAGTTACTGTGCCAGTGGTGCTCCACTCTGTTTCTGTTCTCTTCTTTCATTTGCACCATCTCTAACAATACTTTAAAAACCAAAAGATTGAATTTAAGCTGAACGAGAAACCAAAAAAACAAATCAATAGCATGGGGAGAGCCTGACTTTAAAACCTGAATTAAAGAGCAGTTGCATTGCCAATGGACAAAATTAGAAAGGTTTGTTTAGCAGTTGTTGAGATTACAATGTAAGGGAGAGGACTGACCATGGAGTACAGGAAAGAAAGGGGAAACCTTCATTTGCACAGTGGGTGCATCATGGTCACATCTCAAGAACTTGTAGAAACCATTCTAATCTCACGAAAGGAAAGCTTCCTGGATATTTTTCATTTCAGCAAGAGCCTAAGGAAGCACTCAGCAGCTGGAGATTGGGATAACTGCAAGACTGGTTTCTTGGGCAAAGGGAGCAGAGTGTGCTCTTCAAAGCCAGACCTTCACCTGCAGCACCCACAAGGTAGAAAAACAATAATACAACAAAGCCTTAAGTAGGGAATGGGTTATCAAGGGTTTTATAGGGAAAGAACGAGGTCTGGGAAACAGGACGTGGAAGGTGAGAGAGGAAGGAAATAGGGAGGCAGCTGAGGCCTCTTCTAATTGGGAAAGAGAAAAGAAGGGAGGAGAAGGGAGGAGGAAAGAAAAGGCTGGAACTAAATTCTAACACAGCGCGGGCACAGCCGCTCTGGGCCGCTGCCTGTGAACTCCAAGCGGGTCCTTGCAGAGAAGGCAGTGCCGGGAAGCCTCGGCCCCGGGGCAGGCGGGATGCGGCGCTCCGTGCCTGCACTCGGCGCCTGCAGTGCTTTGGGCTCTGAGGCGCGTTCCGGTTCCTGCCGTGGCAGCCCTGACCGGGCACGGACACCTCCCGCCCCAGCAGCGGCGCCGAGCCCGGTGCCACACGCCTGGGAACTCTCCCGGGCACGGAGCAGCCGCCTCTGTCCAAGTGAGAGTGAGCGGGATGAGCATCGCTGCTGCGGCACCGGCTCATCCCCGGGATCTGCACAAGGAGGATCCTTAAGAGTGCCCGGTAAGGTCACGGAGCAGTTCATGCTCAGTGCCATCATGCAGCACCTACAGGATTGCCAGGGTATCAGAGCCAGCCAGCACGGGTTTCAGGAGGGGTAGGTCGTGTTTGACCAACCTGGTCTCCTTTTATGACCAGGTGACCTCCTGGTGAAGGCAGGAAAGGCTGTGGATGTTGTCTATTTGGACTTCAGCAAGGCCTTTGACACTGTCTCCCACAGCACACTCCTGGAGAAGCTGGCAGCCCAGGGCTTGGACAGGAGCACTCTCTGCTGGGTTAGGAACTGGCTGCAGGGCCGGGCCCAGAGAGTGGTGGGGAACGGGGCTGCATCCAGCTGGGGACAGTCACCAGTGGTGTCCCTCAGGGGTCTCTGCTCTGTTCCATATTTTCATTGATGACATGGATAAGGGTATTGAGTCTTTCATTAGTAAATTTCTGGACGATACTAAGCTGGGAGCGTGTGTCGATCTGTTGGAAGGGAGGACGGCTCTGCAGAGAGACCTGGAACAGCTGGATGGGTGGGTGGAACCAATAAGATGAAGTTTAATAAGTCCAAGTGCCAAGTCCTGCATTTTGGCCACAATAACCCCCTGCAATGCTACAGGCTGGAGACGGTGTGGCCGGACAGTGCCCAGGGCAGAGGGGGGGGCTACACCCCCCTCCAGTGCCTGTCCGCCTCCTCCGGATCGGGGCCCGGGGGTGGGGGGAAGAGGGGGGTCACGGAAGCAGGGGGGTCACATCACTCTGCAGTGTGAACAGACAGAAAGTGTCGGCAAATGCCCCCTCCCATCCCGCCCCACCCACCCGGGCCCCGGTCCGGAGGGGGGATCCCGGGGAGGGGGTCCCGGGGTGGAGCCCGTTCAGAAGAGGGGGGCCGGGACTGGAGGGGACTGGAGGGGAGCAGCCCCCCCTCCTGCCACCCCGTCCTCCGGAGGGGACCAACCCTGGGACATCGCGCACCTGTGCAGGTCCCGCCCGTCACACCTGAGCCGGCCCCGCCCCGCCCGCAAATCCCGGCGGGTGCGCGCCCGCCCCGCTTTCTGCGATGGATGCTGTTATAGATGATATTAATAATTTAGGTAATTTGTGTTAAATGTTACAGTTAAATAATTGCGAACATGTAAGAGCTATTAAGCAATAACCACCAGCTGCAGAAACTGCAGAAATGGAGAAGTTATAAAGTGCCGGAGCTTGGTGCAGGAGTTAGTGACCAAATATGGGAAGACAAGGACTGGGGAGGGACTGAGGGCAGTGTGTAAAACAAAAGATTATAAAATGGGAAGATACGTAAAGAATTTTGAGAGCTGTGCGCGGAGCGCGAGTCGATACTTGCACCCTCCGGCTCTCCCAGCATGCTGCTTGCTTTGACTTCTCGCCTAACTAAAAGTTTATTTAACTGGCAATTAATGGTCCAGTCATATCTTTACCAAAGCTCCTCCCGGGACGCGGCGGGAGCGCCGCTCGGAGCGCTGTGCGGGGCCGGCCCGCGCCGCCCTCAGGGAGCCGAGCCGAGCGGCACCGAGTGCTGCCGAAGGGAACCGAGTTCCTCCGAAGAGCCGAATCCAAACGACTGCATCCGGTAATAGCCGAGGTTTGCCGGCAACAGCCGAAATCCTCCGAACAGCCGAAAAAAGCCGAGATGTGCCGACAACAGCCGAACCCAGCCGGTATCTGACGGAAATAGCCGCCTTCAGCCGAACAGCCGAACCCAGCCCAGTTTAGCCGACTTTACCCGAATCGCGCCGAACAGAGCCGGGTTCAGCCGAACCAAGCCGAGGTGTGCCGAACCTCAGGACCTGGGCCGAAGCAAGGTGATGCTGCAGGTGTATTCAAGACATCCTTCCTCTTTGTTTGACAGAAGCAAGAAGAAACAAACAAACAATATTCTTACCAGAAGAGGATGTTTTCTTTCCAGTCTATCAAGTAGCTAAATACCACCAGCTAGCTAACCATATTTTAATATCAGCTGTAGAACTTGCATCCCAGAGACAGTCCTGGGGACTGTCTGACGAGATCTCTGGCCAGCTCTGTTAATTGGTAAGCACCCCTGGAACAGCAGAGAGCTCGAGGAGGCTGGAAGGGTTCTGTGTCCCAGTACCCAAAGAGACCGACCTGCTCAAGCCAGGTCACTCTTAGGCAGTGCTGTGACTGACCTCGGCCCAGGCAAAACCACACAGCTAAAGCTGAGGAAAGATACAACTGGAGAAGTCTTTCAAAGGACAGGGAAGCTAATTCCAGACTCCGTGGGCTTGGACAAAGACAAGTACAGTGTCAATGACTGATGTAATTTTTTGAGGGAAGTGTGATTTGAAGGATAAAGGCAGCTGCTGCACATCCCTATGAGGGTGGTCATGCACCACACCCAAATACTGAATGGAGTTCCTTACTGTGAGAGATCTGTCTGGAGCCAGCAGGGGACGGCGGGGCCCTGGGTTGAGCCTCTCTAGGAGCAAGAAACATGGATGAGGGGTGAGACACTCTTCCAAGCCTCTGGGCATCCAGCCTGGGTTTCTCTCCAACGTTACACCGTCTGGCAGGAAAGTGATAGCCAGATTTGTGTTGTGTGTGGCTATCGGGAATGCACAGCCTCCAGTGAAATGCATGGGACACCTGCAAGGAGCTCGCTCTGTCCTCTTTCCCCTGTGTGAAATTCCAGCCTTGGCCAGGAACCATCTCCAGCCACAAACCTTATTCTTCTGTATGATTTTGGCTGTTCATACACATCACTGAAGCAAATATTAATGCTCGGCATCCCAGCAGTGTGACCATCAGCTGCCTTGGCTGGCAAGTTGGTTTGAGATCATTGGTCCCATGCTCCAGACCTTTTGTCTTATTTCTGTGGGATAGTGCAGTTGATCCACCACTGGAGCATCTCACATGTTATCAGTCATGTGGTGAGCCCTTAATGGCCAATTACAGAAGACATCCCTGGTGTGATAAATCGATATGATTCATGCTAACAAGATTGTAACTATATCAATATTTAAAAAGTAATTGTTATTAAAAAATATAAAGGAAAAAGTATATGTGAAATAGTATTAGTTACAAAGCAGATGCCTCCCCTTTTTGCAGATGTTACATATACAAAATAGGATACAGGATGTAGTTTTGAGATAAGTAATGTCTCAAGACGGATTTGGCCTTGGGATGGACAAAGCTGGGACAGTTTCAAGGACAAGATCTGAAGTTATGGTTTTGTCTATGAAATGCAAGGCTAATTTTTGGAACATAAAGCTTACTTACATAACACAACACTTAGTATGCATGCTCAACCTGTAAGGTTATCCAGAGGACAATGAGGAAGACTGTGAGCCTTCATCTGAAAGATCACCAAGACAGAAAATCCCCTAGCAACAAGTGAACCATAAAGTATAGTGACGTAGATTTCAAGAATCAAAAATAGGAGGAGATTTACAGAAAGTATTAATTAATATGTATTAGCATACCATACATAAGTTTAGTTTGGATTGCTGTTTCATACATGAGGTAGGGTGAGAAGTCCTCCCCGTACCCCAGTCGGTTTTGTTTATGCCTTATCAGAACCTTAATCAGACTTAATTAATCACTGCCAATTTTTTTTGTATATGCTTACTTGATTGTATCCATTTTATATAAAATTGCTGCTCAATTAAAATAGCTGCTAAATTTTAACTTTGTTGTTTATTGAACTACCCATATGGGACTTCATCCTTTACAGCTTTCAGCTACAGAATGTTCTTAGAATGCTTTTCTCTCTGGTGACAGGACCCGGGGGAACAGCTGGAGCTGTGTCAGGGAAGGGTTAGGTTCGATATGAGGAAAGGGATCTTCCTCAGAGGGTGGTTGGGCACTGAACAGGCTCCCTAGGGAATGGTCACAGCCCCAGGGCTGCCAGAGTTCAGAGAGTGTTTGGACAATGCCCTCAGGCACTGGGTGGGATTGTTGGGGTGTCCTGTGCAGGGACAGAACTTGGACTTGATGGTCCTTCTGGGTACCTTAAACCCAGGATATTCCATTATTCAATGACACTGGAGGAAATAATCTATCTGAGATGTTTGTCAACTCCATTTGAGCAGAAAACCTCTTTTCCCCAAAACCCAGAATCCCTGAAGTCGCCTTTTTTTCCCCCCAATAAGCTACTTCTGCAGCTAAGATAACCACATTCCAATTGTGTCATGTCCAGGCAAGCCCACAGACCACATTTAATTGAATTTTAGCCAAAGTGCAGGGTGCAGTGTTGTCATCAGCACGGCCTGGAGCTGGAGCTGAGGCTGGGATTGGGCCTGGAAGCAGTATCTGGGGCTGGAACTGGAGTCAGGACTGAAGATGGGGCTGGAGCTGCATCTGGAGCAGGGGAGGGACTGGAACTGGTGCAGGGGATGCAGCTGGGGTTGGAATTGGAGCTGGAGACGGGATCTGGAGCCGGAGGGTGAAGCTGGGACCCGGCCGGGAGCCAGAGCTGGAGCAGGCACTGGAGCTGGAGCTGGAGCCAGAGTCTGGAGCTGGGGTTAGAGCCCAGAGCTATGGCTGGAGCTGGGGTTAGAGCCCAGAGCTGTGGCTGGAGCTGGGGTTAGAGCCCAGAGCTATGGCTGGAACTGGGGTTAGAGCCCAGAGCTATGGCTGGAACTGGGGTTAGAGGCCGGAGCTATGGCTGCAGCTGGGGTTAGAGCCCGGAGCTGTGGCTGCAGCTGGGGTTAGAGCCCGGAGCTGTGGCTGCAGCTGGGGTTAGAGCCCAGAGCTGTGGCTGGAATTGGGGTCAGAGCCCGGAGCTGTGGCTGCAGCTGG
>VZUI01000278.1:0-58692 GCA_013401135.1 Cettia cetti | reverse complement strand
TTTTTTACCACAAGTTGGGGGTGGGGGGGGCGGGGAGGAGGGCTTAGCTTAAATGAGGAATTTTAAAACCAAATCACAACACAAGCAGCTAGGGACTGAACTCTATCTGGTGGGAAAAGAATGCAAGAATGGAGAGGCAGCACGTTGCTGAAAGCTTCTTGCCCAGTCCCATCACACCTCCAGCACCAGTTTTTGAGCTCAGAGCAGTGGCTGGAGCTAAGCTGCACTGGCAGGCATGCCTTTCCTCATTAGCTTTCCTTCCCCTGCCTGGAGCTGTACCTGCCACCAAGGTTTAGTTCCAGGTGGCTGTGCTGCTCCGGTAGCCACAAGCCAGGATCCTCTGCCAAACTGAAAGGAGCAGGAATTACATCCGTCATGCAAAATGCCATGCTGTGGGCATCTGACAGGCCTGCAGTGCCACAACTGCAAATTTTAAAAGATTCTTTGGGGTCTTTGGTATCGCTTTGAGCAGCTCCTGCATTGGCCAGCCTGTGTGCATTCTGTGACTCATCGACAGTGGCATTTAAAAACCAAGCCAAAACCCCAAAGATTTTGGGCTGAGAATCAGACCACTCCTTACACAACACACAGCGGGAAAGCTGCATCAGTAGAAAATGAAACCATGAAATGAAAGGGGAATAGTTCTCCAGGAAACTTGGCAGGCTTGGGTCCATGAGGGGCAGCTTTAAAGGAAAATTTGCACAAAAAAGCATGCAGACTGCATCACGGGAGTACCTTTTCAGACAAATAAGCCAAGGGAAGACACATTCTAATAATTTGTAACAGTTCAGTATGCTGTAAACATCAATTCTGAGTGCATTGGTGTACCACTGACTGCTGAGGTAAATACCTGGAGTATTTATTTTAATTTTTTAGTCAATTAAAAATAAATAAAAAAAAAGGAGTGCACCAAAGCTCTGGTTCATCAGAAGACTGGAGCAAACATTTACAGTACATATCATAGACAAGGGAGACTGAATTTCATCTTAAGTTTAGTGACTTCCTTTGGGATGTTATTATACTTTTTAAAATTAACCCAACTACTTGCTGAGTATGTGGGTTTGATTTTTTTTTTGGTTGGGCTTTTGTTTGGCGGTTTTATTGAGTTTTTTGTTTGTTTTTGTGGGGGTTTTGTTATTATTTTTTTCTAAAATCCAATCTGATATTCCAGGACAACACATGTTACTCTGAAGACTTATGGGAAATAAAAGTGTCTCCTTAGATTGATGCAGAATAATTAGTACCTCCTTTCTTTCAGTACTATGATTTGCAATAATATGAAACATAATAAGCATGGTGTTGTTAACACATATAAAAATAAGAAACAAAGGGATGCTATTCTGACACTATTCTGATCACATAAAATAATTTATTTTTTATTTCGCACTTATTTAAAAAGACCCAAACAAAAGAGAAAGTAAAAAATGTAAACCCTTCCAAATATATCTCTCCCAGTTACAGGAAGATGAACGTCCTGTGTAATGGTTTCAGATCACCTCCATTACAAACTAAAGGTATAATATTCTTTGTGGAGGATTCCAGAGCAAGCTTCATTAAAGATATATAATATGGTAGGGTGAATAGCTCTGCTTCCCCAAACCACCAAACGACTCTTTTTGACCTCCTTTTACTGTTTTGCAAAGTTTTACAGAAATGTAGCACGGAATGACTCAGAAATGGCTCAATGAAGGCATCACTTACTGTTTGTTGTGCTGAGACTTGTACTTGCTGCTGAAGTCACTGCTGGTGGTTGTTTTGTTGTAGCTTGTGTTGTTGGTGATGTAACATTAAGTGAAGAAGATTTGGGGCCTAACACAGGAAAGACATTAAATTTCCTCAATTTTGTAAACACACAAAAAACACACCTACTGACCTGCTTTTCAGACTAGATTTAAATTATCAAAAGGACACTTAATTGAAATTCAAGATCAACAGGGGCAGGGCTCTATTGACTGCAGAGAAAGCCACTCCCTGTCCCATCCCTCTGTGGATCATCCCAATGCAGACAAGCCTGTGACAAGGCAGCTGGAAGGTGTAGCTTGGAGCTTCTTTTAAGCCTGACCAAAAGGAAGCTCCTCCACACACCTGTAAGGTTTCACCAAAGAGTACACTCCCTGTAAAACAAATTCTCAAACCAAGAGGCACTGCTGCCTAATTTCCTCAATGACCACTAGAACAGCATCAATTAACTTGGAGATCTTCACTTACTGCTTGTGATGGTTTCATTTGTAGCTCTGACTGTAGTTGTTATGGGCACTGGTGCTGCCAATGTTGTTGTTTGTGAAATTGCCGTAGCCACAGCTTCCACTACTGCAAGAAAGGCACATCATTATGGATTTATTTTATCATGCCTAAATAAACATCACATTCCTCTAGCCGTGTTCTCTTACCAAGGCAGTAAATTTCTGTTTAAAGGCTGGCCCTCCCAGAGCTTTATTACCCACAGGTTTTGAATGAGGATTCAAAGTACGTATGATTGGTGTCAGAGGGGAGGTTTGGCTGTGAACAATTGCCTACTTAAAGGCAGCAATTGTACCTTCCAGCCTCCTAAAGGAGAGGCTCATGATCTTTGGGGCTTATACAGAAGTGCTTGGCTTGACTTCCAAGGGAAGAAGCGAGGGGACTAGAGTCTGGTGTGGAATGGATGGGCTCCCTGTGCTGCTGGACTACCCCTCTGAGCTGCACTTTTCTGCATACCTGTTTAGCAGGAGGAGGGATGCAAAATCTCCATAAAGAAGTGTAAGTGACACATGGGAACACAGCTTATAGATCACAGGTAAAGAGCTGAAGGGGAACAGACTCCACTAGTCTTTGGGCAATTTTTCCCTGTGCTTGCCCACCTTGAGACACATTTGAGTCTTGTTCATTGATCAGCCTTCCCAGACTTTCTTCCTCTGCACCCAGATTTCTGGGGAAAAAGGAGCACCCAGCAGGTCCTCCTCCTTGGAGTATAGTAAAACTTAGGACATCGTGGATGATGAATAGTATTCTCTAGTAAATTATATTCCTTGGGGTGAACTTGGTGCCCTTTGCAAGGTGACGCCTAGTTCTGTCCTCAAGAGGAGTGAGATTTGGAGGCTAAGGAGAGGGGAAAGGGCTCCTGCAAGCAGCAGGGATTCCTTCCCAGCCACTGCTGGTGTGGAGAGATGGAAGCAGAGTTGCCTAAACATCACTAAAGCAGCACAAGGTTTAAATCACCTTGCCTTGCTGCACATGGTTGGTGTACTGCAGGCCCCGTGTACCCTCGACACTTGCTCAAAGGAATGGACTTACCAAATTACAGCCAGGGAATATGGACTAAAAAACTCCATAACTAATCAGTTTAAGAGTCCAGCTTTCAATTCTGTGATCTAATGCAAACAGTAAGTCCTACTGTCAGCTACAGAGGCTCTACTAAATACCTGACAACTACGATCCCTACCTACATACTACCTCTTCTCGCGTTTTTTATGGTGGCATATGCAAAAGAACAGGAATAAATCATTACACCCCATGAATTTTTCTCTCATATAACTTAAGTACTTCTAAAGGCAATGTTCATGCTGGAACTTTTGAAATATAACTTACATTTTCTTTCTCTGCTCTCAGTTTTCTGGCTGTTCACCTAGAATAGCAATGCCTCAAGGAATGGGCCTCCTTGTTCCACACTCACAAATTGCCTTAATCTCATACTGGGTTTCTAATGCTTTTCTCATAGTGGCATAAATATCAACACTGCTGTCCCTTCCATGACAAAAAGCTGCAAGAAAAATTTCAGTGAAACATTTAAAGAGTTAATTCACCATGAGGTGTTGGGCATTTATGAAGTGTCTTTTGAAGAGACATAAACATCAGGGTTTTTGAAAACTGCATGAAAGAACTGCAACACAATTGAATAGGTCTAAATCTTCTGTTATACATAAAACACACATATTTCACTTGGTTGCATTTTATCCACCTCCATTACTAGCACTTCAAGTGTATACTTCATAATCTCACTGCTTTCAGTTCCATGGCAGATAACTGGGGATACTCATTAGTATCCCCAGTTATCAAAAAAAAAAGAATACTGTGCCCATATTTTCTTCTCTCACATGTATAACTTAATAGATGCAGAAGTCTTCAATATTCAGACCAATAAAGGAGTTCACAAGATTGAAATATGGTCAACATTGATTTTTCATGCATTTTCATAACAAAGCTTCACAATTAAGAGAAGCGAATGCAGAAGTCGAATGTGAAAGAAGATGTAGACCAGAATCACAGGCTTTTAACATCTGAAGCAGGTTTTCTCTGTTAATTCCTCTTGAACTGCGAGTCTTTGGCAATTTATTAATCTCTGATCTCACTTGAACCACTCCTTGAGAGCATAGGAACTCAGAGAAACTTTTTCAACTGAAACAAAAAGTGTAGCCTGCTCAAATCAACTGTCTCCATACTAAGATACTTCAATCCTTTCTTTGCAACAGAGTTTCAGAAGAGAGTCAGAGAAATACATTGCTCGGTGATCACCCTGTATGAAATAATTCACCTGATTGCTCCCAGAAGTTGGAAAAGCTGAAAGCTAGAAAGACAACGGGATCTTCAGAATACCAGATAACACAAATTGGAAGTCTTACCAGCTTTTGATGTTACTACAAGAGTGGTTGGCTTGACAGTAGTGGTTTGAATGTCATCTTCTGAAAGAAACACAGAAAGAATCATATCACTTCTGCACCTTCCAGATCTATTTAGCACTACACAGTCATAATAGCAGAGAGAAGCATGGACCTTCCTGGAAAATCAAGTTCAGAAGTTTATTAGCAGAAGCAACCAAATCATATAACTCTGCTACCAATATTTTCAAGCTATAGCATAAATTTCTTCATTTTGACCTGACTGCTGTAATGGGGAGCATCTGCTGCTGCCTCCTACCTCAGACTGCATGCTCTTTTCCCACTGGTGTCCCCCAGACTAGCTGGGAGGGGGGAAATGGAGACAATTAAAGTGTTTTTGCTATCTCCTCCTCTCCTTGAATACAGTCACAGCTTCTCTGAGTCTTCAAGAGAGAGGTGTAACCGGCCACAAGAGTAAGCAGCCCTTCTCCTGCCTTGAAGTAACAAAATTGCACTAGCTCCCTGCCTAGTACAAGCACTTCAGAAGGGCTTTTCAGCACCACCGTGCCCCCTAAATGTGAGAAGAAGAGGAGACTTCCCAGAACATGGCTTCAGAAGCACCACATTAAAATACTGACTTTCCCAATTGCTCTCAATGCAGTGCTCCAGCTATTGGGGTTTTACTGCCATAAATTATGCCAGTCTTAAAAGGTTATTAGTAGGTGGCTCTTCAATATAACAAAACAAATAAACCATCAAAAAAAAGAAACTTCAACAAACAAAAAGCTAAATAATTTCTGTCTGTACTTACTCTGTTGCAAGGTTGTAACATCATAACTCAAAAAGTCTTTTGGCTTCAAACAAGATTTTCAGTCTTATTGCTGCCGTGTTCATATTTTTCTACTAAAAGAATTTAGGGGGTGTTGAAGGGGGTGAAAAAGCTGCACTGACTCAGAAACAGGCATTTCTCAAACATTTTAGACTGCTGTGAGAAGTATGGGTACATTTGTGGAGGAATAGATCAACTCTGTAACTGAATGGGAGAGGAAAATGGCACAGGCTAATCCCCATGTGCTGTCAGGTTTGAAGCGTGACATCCTGTCAGGCTGCATTAGCATGCTGTAATACAGACATGCTAAACTGAGTCAAGACAGCATGTCAGTATTCTTGTGTGACTCCATTCATGGTAATATCTGCTGGCATTCTCTCTTTTTTTGGCTACAGGGCAGAACAGTCAGTTTTGTTCCCTTTGCTCAGTGTACTGCACTCTGATTAATATTTCATGAGCACCACCAGAAGACTGCAAGAGTCACAGAGCTAACCTGGAAAAAAAAAATAATACATAATACAATTGCAGGGGCTCTGCAGAAATGTATTAAGGTCTAACCAGATGAGCCCTTACAACTCCTCTCCAAGTAGTGTGTTACCAGCCCTCTTGGCAGCAGCATGTTTCTAATGGGTCTCAGCCCCTTCCCAGTGAGCCCCACTTTCTTGGGCATATTTTCTAGGTATGCTGTTGCCTCCATAATGCCTTGTCATAGCACATGCTGGCCCAGTTTGGCATGGGCATATCCTATATAAAATTAAATGAGTCCCCTATGGGCGTGCTGCTGCCCCGGCCCTACTCTCCAGAACACGTGGACACAGTCACACCACGCACAGACTCGTGCCCACGACATTTAAAATACAGGTTTTCTTGCCATTTGGTCAGAGTCAGTCAGAGTTATGCTTCATAGCCCACACTTGAAATACTTGGAAAACAAATTTTATCTAGAGAGACCTAAAGGCAATCTTGTTTCCCATCTCTTCATTCTCATTATGTGCTGCTGACAAAGCTCCTGTAATCCCCCACACCACAAGGCCACAGCACTAGAACAGAATGTTTTTCCAACAGTGCCTACATTTCATATGGTTTTGTTTTAACATATCTCAGTAGCTTCCATGTCTGTAATGCCAGCTAAATGTACTAGCTGGCCTATCAGCTCGTTCCCAAACTCACTCTTCCAAAGCTCTTCCTCTAACTCAGCATGACTTTGAAGGAGGCTCATTGCAATACTTAGATTATTCATCCTTTAAAGGTGTTCCATTTAATAACCATGTTGATAGGCCAAGGTTTCCTCAAAACTAAAAAGTAATGTGAATATAAGTCACAGTTTTATTATGACTCACTATTTGTCGATTTTATCACAGGTTAGAGATAAACTAAGGTAAATTCAATTAACAGAGTACAATAGAGCGTTATGAATTAATTGTTTTCTTAAAGTGGTGAATAATTAAGTATACTTTAAAAATAAGTTGAAAACATCATGCAAAAATGTTTAAAACTTGACAGGATTGTGGGGGGAAACTGTTTGATTAAAAGATATGATAGAACTCGTGGCTTATTATGCTCTTATTTGCAATGTTAAATTGTAACTAAGGAGAATCCTATGGGAGATAAAAGCAAGAGATAAAAAAATGATAGAGAAAGGAATTTTCACAATTAGAGACTGCTGATAGACAAAGAGAGGGACAGAAATCTTTATTTTTCAGCTCATGTCAGGTTGGCTGCAGCCTCAGATGATGGACAGCTAAGTTATGTTACAATTGCCTGTTTTTTTAGCAAATTGGAATGCAGTGATCCCTTTGACATGAGAGCACATGGATGTACCCTGATGTAGGAGTAGACAAAATCTACTGAGCAATTGTTCCCACACAGAAACCACTGCCATTTGCTGTGTTTGCTGGCAATAAACACAGCTAAAAGAGCTCAGGCAACCCATGACACACATGTCACTTGACAGAGAAAGCCTGCTGCAAAAAAGTGGAAAAATTTACAGCACCCTTGCATCTGGAGAACACACAGGGAGCTAAAAGGCTCTCAGACACAACACTGTGCTGAGTAAAGGGGGGCTGCTGCTGGTGGTAAGATCCAATAAGAAAAAAAACCCCAAACATGTCTTAAAGCAGATAGTAAGGCAAGAGGAAATCCAGACTGGGAGAAGCATAACAAGAGAGGAAAAAGAAAAGGGCAGAAAGGTCTAGAGACAGTAGGATAGGGTCACTGGGAAAAATATGAAGGAATTAAGAAGAGATCCAAGAACATGTGGCGCATGAAAAAGAGAGCAACTGTTGTGGCTCATCTGGGTTTTTTTGTTTGTTTTTTTTTTTAGGTTCACAGAATTTCCATTTGTTGTCTTTTCTAGGTTGGATTTAAATGGTATATTTGTTCTAAAATGAAAGCATTGGTCTTCAGATTTTTAAATAGATGAATTGAAACGCTGAACTTACTTTCTTCTTTTAAATTCAGAAGGACTCATTGAATTTAGACAGGACTGACCAGTGGCCACAATTGTCCTCAGACTGCAGCTTCTGATGTAGCCTTCAGTCTCTAAGAGCTGAGTTAGATTTCTCATAACCTTTTGACCTCTCTTATTATTTTTACCTTTATTCTGGAAAGTTAAGCAGGTTCTGATCTTGTGTTAATTAGGTGCCTTTTATTGCAATAATCAGGACAGAAAAAAAAAAGGAACGATTGTATGTTATTATATCAGTACTTCTGTTTATACCCTATGGAATACCACAGGTCACAAACCACAAAGTTTAAAAGACCACATGAAACAGATAATACAAAATTGAATGCCAAAGCAAAAGCATTTTTAAAGATTAATAGATTGTTCAACATATATATTCGATCATATTCATTACACAAATTACAGAATTTAAGTTCTTTCTTTGAAAAGAAATTATTTTTATGGAAAAGTCACTATTGTTACAGATAAAAAGCAAAATGGCCTGTTTGACATTTCTTTCACTTGACATTGCACTAGATAGACAAAACCATATGGCTAAAATCCTTTCATTCAGATAAATACTTGGTCCAGTTTCAGAAGCATGTTAAGAAGGATGTGGGTTCCTGGAGGTGGGGAGTTAGAGGAGAACCATAAAAATCATCAGGACTCTAGAGAAAAGGATGAAAATCTCATGAAGAATTGCAAACATTACATTTGTTCAGACTAGAGAGGGAAGGATTAATGGAAGGCACAACAACAGCAGTCAGTAGGTGAGGAGCTGCAGCCAAGAGAAAGGAATAAACTTATATCCACTGAAGTTTGAATGAGAGGTAATGGACAAGGGAAATTTGGACTATAAACTTTGCGGGTGTTTCAGTGCCTGTGTCAAACTTGGCAAAACAGCAGAAGCTTCAACCACTTTGCTGATGAGGATGCAATGTATTCCCACTCAAAACCTGACCAATGTTCTATAAGCTGTACCTGGGAACAATTATCAAAGAGGTGTCCTGAGGAAACCTGCACATGATAATTCCTTGCTTCAAGGTTATAAAGCAGAGGCTACAGGTGTTTATATTATATTCGTCTATTATGTATTATCATAGAATCACAGAATGGTTTGGGTTGGAAGGGATCTTGAAGATCATCTAGGTCCAACCTCCCTGCTGTTTGCAGGAACATCTTCCACTAGACCAGTTTGCTCAGAGCTCATCCAGTCTCATCTTGAGCACTTCCAAGGAAAAGGCATTCACAGCTTCCCTGGGCAACTTGTTCCAGTACCTCACCACCCTAACTAATTCTACTCTAATTCTACTAAAAAATTTCTTCCTAATATCTAATCTAGACCTACTCACTTTCAGGATGTTATATTATGGGGGTTTTGTGCGACCCTGGGCATTTGCAACTACACAAGTCATGGAAAAGTCAAAGTTGATTTTTTGACTTCTGTTTTTCCACACCATCAGGAATAAATAGTGATCTCTTTCTATGCCATGATAATTCTGCCAGTCCTCATGACCATGAAAGAGCCCCTTGTAAGCACTGTTCCAGCAGTACCCATGAAAAGACTGCACAGTTCATTAAAAAAAAAAAATTGTCCTTTTTTGAGAAAGTGGTAGCTGTCCTTGTAAGAAAATCTGGTACTGATGTGGGAACTCAGAATTCCCAAGAAATAGTTGCTGCCTGACAATGTACACAACTTGTTTACTCTTACCATGGAGCTCTGTGGTCTGTTACATTTTCTCTTTCATTTAATGCTGCTTCATCTCTACATTCTCTTATCTGATCTTTCCCCAGGCCCAGTACAGTCCTTGCATTTCTCCTGTTTCTGTTTTCACTACTCATTTGTCTTTCTTTCCAGTGCATGACCATTTACCCTAAACCTTGAGATAAATTTATTTTTTCTTTCGTAGTGCACTTTGTGTAAAGGTTCATACATTATCCAAAGAACAAAAATACAGATGTACTGTTAGAAGAGGTTTAAATGCAATTTTAACAGCATTGCTTGAAACCATCAACTCCTTTCTTGCTATTTGAAGATCAAAAATAAAAAACATATTCATTAAATACTCCAGAAATAATTTTTAGAAAAAAAGGAATATCCTCCCCCAGATATTTTTTTCAGAAAGAATTACTTTTATAGAAGTAATATTGTTTCTAGTGCATTCAATTTGTAAGGACTTGCCCTTAAGATTTTCCTTCTACAGTCATATACACTTCTATAGTCATATCAACTAGATTTCAAATAGGAACCAGAGTTCTGATGTAATCCTGTGAATGCTGAAGATGATAACAGCTGACACAGCAGGTAGGTGTGTGGTGAAGGATATTAAATTAAACAAAACCATTTGCAAACTCCATGAATTTGAATTAAACTTAAAAAAACCCACCACAACCTTCATGTTCTCATATTTCTTTAGTATGCAAAGCAACACTCAGAGTGTGGCATGCCTCACACACACGTTCAGATGGGCCTGTAACAGGACCTGCACACAACCACTTAGCCTGTGACAGCCCCTGGTGAAAGGAAAGCTGTGTCCCCATGCTGGGTCACTGCCACTTCACTATCATCAAAAGTCAGAATTGCAAAGTGTTCTTCCAGCCTGGTCTCACAATGGTTTTGCACTGCTGCAAAATCTCTTAACGCAGCCTCCTGCAACATAAGCCATTTCCCACTCAGGATTTTCTCTGCTGTGAAATTCTTACGTTGGCACTGGAAGGACAACGCAGGCCCTGAACAAAGTTACACTGGCCATGTTTAAGGTGACGCCCTGTGAGGTGTATTTAGATACTTATAGGCAATGTTAAAACCATAAGGCAGGGAGAAAGGCCACATCCTTTGCTGCCTGATGCCAACCAGCTGGAAGTCTGTGATTCCCGCTGCCTACCTCCGGTTTGCCAAGCTGTTATCCTCCTTTCAGTCACGTCTCTCTTCAGCAGCAAACCAAAAACACACTATACAAATCCTACACGTGGAGATCTTACATTTAAGGTCAACTTTCTGCTTCTTCTCTGTAGCTGCTGGTCCTGGTTTGCAGGCTGGTGACACATGACAGAGACAGTCTGCTACAAAAGACTGGGAAAAACTTACAGGCATGAGCATAGTGGAAGACACAAAGGCAGGGAGAAGAAGCTCCTGGGCCAGAGACACATAACACTCTCCCTGCAAAAGGCAAAAGCACCTGATAACAGGTAAAAGAGATGGACATTAGGGAAGGGAGAGCATTAATGTTAAGCCCTATAGCTGGTAAAGGAGACAGGGACAGGGCATGGGAACAGGCAGCAGCAATTGGGGCAATGTGGGATTTGGTTTCTGCAGAGGAAACATAAACTGGGTGGGCTAGAGGCAGCCATCAGCAAGAGGTGAGGGGAGGAAGGAAAGGGAGGTAGCTGCCACAAATTTTCCAGCAGGGAACAGAGAGAAGGCAGGAAATGCAGCTTTGGTGCCAGCACTGCCCCAGAGCTGCTCCTGCTCACCCAGGTGTGGGGCTAACATGACCCAACACTAGTAGAGAGCTGCAGGGAATTACCAATCCCCAGGGCAAAAAGCTCCCATAAAGCCTGCTCGCAGCACCCAGCAAACTGCTCCTGCTTAGGGACCCGCTGCACAGAGAAATATTGACAAGGCAGCTGCCAAGGAACAGCCTCAGCCAACATGGCTGTAGGTTGTCAAGGGCTCCCCTCCTCAAAACATTAATGAGAAATGTTGGATGAGTGTCCCCGTGTTCCTGAGCATTTGAAACAACCCAAGCACAGCATGATTTGCCTCTCTGCATGTGTGGACATAGAAATATGGGCACTTAAATAGCCAGTTTTAAGGGTTATTTTTATTGCCTTAGAAGAAATGCAAACTCTCTATCAAAGGCTTTTAATCACAAGCTTTCTCAGTGTGCCTTCTGCTCCTGTGAAGCTTGGTGGATATCTCTATTACTGTGTTCTGCAGAGGGATGAGTACCTTGTTTGCACTCCATAGAACAATAAATGTGCTCAGCATGCTCATCAGCACTCCAGCCTGCCTTGAATGAAGGCTCCAAGCTCTGCACTTCTCTTTATTTAAACCTGTTAAAACTATTTAATAGGTTTTAATTAAACCCTTTAAAGCTATTTAAACCACCAGATTGCCACCCTTTGATTGTGATATATTTGTTTGTCCATGCGTAAGATAAAAGGTAGGAGTTTATAAGGACTACATTATAGTACAGAAAATGAATTGCCAGCCCCCACCCCTTGTGTTAGTCAAGCTAAATGAATTTGAAAAATGTCCTTAGTGGGTGCAATTTTATATAGGAAGCTTTATACATATTGTGTATTGCTGAGCAGAAGAAAAGAAGTGAAGGAGAGCCCCTTTCCTTGCAACAGGAAGGAATAAGAGTGTTGGTGCAAGTCACCCCCACCCAGAAGGCAGAGAGAAAACTGTAATGCTTACAATGCTTTCTCCTTAACGTGCTATTTGCAAGCCTATTTTTGTTTCCCATGAAAGAGCACGTTTGGGTAGGGCAGATAGAAAACAGCCAGGGCGGAAGCTGAGCCGGGGTCAGTCAGGAGCTCTCCTTTTCAATGTGCTGCAGAAGTTCGGAAAGTCATATAGCTCTGTGCTGTGTTTGTGACCCAAGTGCATGTCCAGCAGCATGACTAATTGTATAATTCAGGAAAGGGTCACTGCAGTGTCTGCTACGATGTACTTATTTTTAGAACATCCGGGATCAGCCTAGACACCCATTTTAGCCACACCCGCCCATGCCACTCTGTTCCTGACAAAGCTCTGAAAGCCTCTGGAACATCAAAAAGCAGTTCCTGTCAGAAAACGCTGCAGAAACACTGTAAATTTCTTCTATAATTAATGTAATTCCATGCTCAATGGTCCACTGAGATTCTCTTCATCTTTTCCACACTGCATAGAACAAAGGTTAAATGGTACAGAAAATCCCAAAGGGAAGGGCTTAAATGAGCTTTGCAAGCCCTGAGTGCAGTACAGTCTCACTGGAGTTACTACACATGCAGGGATGAAGGGTAGACTTGGAAAATATCTCACTTCTCTAATTGGCACATAGAGCTGATGAGGACATCCTCATCTCTATCTTGCCAAGCTGATGGAATACTCATGTTATTCTGAATTTCTACCAATCTGATACAACTGCTAAGATCAGATGCAAAACTGAAACTCTTCTCTTACAAGCTTTATGTAAAGAATTATTCCTATTTGAAAAACAAAGCTATTACTACAAAGAGTACATGAGACAGTGTCAGCACTGAGGACTTCTATCAAAGAGCAGTGGGAACTGCTGCATTAGTCAGGCTGGCTCCCATTCTGAGAAACAACTTCCTTGTGGAACAGAGTGGCCCACATTCAGGATGCTCAGGCCTGTCGAAATCCCAGCTCCAGTCAGTGAACTGGGAAGCCATGGTGGGCTGGGAGCTGATCCCATTATGCTGGTGAACAGCTGTAGACATCCCTCGAATTTAACTGGCAATTAGAGCAATTGTATTCCCCATGACAATTACAACTATTACAATTAGAGTAGTGAATAAGCTGTTCCATTCCTACACAAACCTTGCTGCTCTTCTTCAACCTTTCCTCCCATGAATGATCAATCCCCACTTTCCATTTTGCATCTGGAAACAGCAGTTTCTGCCAGCTCTTGGAAATGCCAGGTGAAAGCAATTAGGGAAGAAGCAGACACTGCATTACAAGAAAGCATCTCTAAGCCAGTAAGATAAATTGTGCACTAGTTCACCTAAATTCAAGAGCATTAAGACATGCCACCCACATGCTCCATTAGCACAGGGAATGGCTTGCAAAAGTAGTGGAATCCTCCAGAGCCATTTGAACTAGACAGGATAAAATGTGCAGAGAATCAAAGGACCACCTTACACTGGGAGGATTTTTTGCTTCTAGTATGTGTGCTGTGTCCTTCCCTTGCACATCTCAGGGACTGGGTATTTGGCACTGATCTCAAGTCCTTTTTTTTTTTTTTTTTCCTTTTTTTTTTTTTTTTTTTTTTTTTTTTTTTTTTTTTTTATGTTGGAAATTACTGAGTTGTTGCAAGCCCTTCAGTTTCTTAAAAACATTTGTTGTCTTCCGAATTACAGCAAATATATTTATAAACTACTCTTATAAGAAAAAAAGCTTCCTAAAGAGAACCTAAAGTTGCTCTGCTGGAAGAGCCTTTCTGGACAGCCAGCCTTTGGTGCAGCTACAGCTCCCAAGGGTTATGTGATGTGAGTCAAAACAGAGGATGTCCAGACTCCATCTGGACTCTATAGGATGTCCAGAAAGTTCCATAATTCAAAGAATTCAGTAGTTTTCAGAAAGAGATTTTAACATTCCTGTGCAAGAATGAGTAACAACAATGGAATTGCACATTGGTGCCAAACACTTCCTTCAATACACCACAGATTTCTGACTTTATGAACATCTGGAGGAGTTAGAGGTAGATAAGGCTTGACAACTTGGCAGGAGTTTCAGAGTGTCTAGAATTCCTGGGTAAAGAAAATCCCTAAATTTTTGCTTTTGTGGACTTTGAATGATCATGGAAGCACTAGCCATGTATCATGTCAAAAGCTGCCCCTCTCTACTGGACATGAGACTAGGAGTTTGGATGGAAAATATAGGAATTTCACATTTCTTTGCAGAGCAATCATCACCCATTTTTGCCATTATATCTAGAAATATTTGGTGATATTTTTGTTTCTATAACTTTTGAATGAGTTTGCAAACACTTATATTTACATTATCTATATTGTTGCGATATATAACCCATGCTGAGATGAGGAGGAGTTTTATTTCCATCTGTCTAGGAAGGATGATTTCAGGCTATCCTCACAATGGGATAGATAGCACCCATATAATAATGTTTAGAAGGTTATTTCAAATAAAACCTTAGACTCAATGTTGACCATGAGAAAAAGTAGGAAAAGTGATAAAAAATTAAGGAATATATGGGGTTCTGACCACTTCAAGTAATTAATATGCAATGGAAAGACATCTCAACAAGTAAGTATTTTACAGAAGAAAATAATGCCAATTGGCCAGGAAGGTTAGTAAATCTCCTGGCACTGATTTCCTCAGAGCAACAAAAATCCAAAGCTTTTGCCATTCTTATCAGTTGTTGCTTCAATAGGCAAATTTCTCAAGCCCAAAACCAACATTTATCTCCTGCTAAAGATTATGAAAGAAGAAATCTGCAGGAAGCATAAACACCTCATTAATATCATGTTAATTGATTTAACCCTTAAGTTACACTGACAGTCCTCAAACCAAGTACCACACTGAGAAATCACATCATTAAGACAAACTGAATGTGCTTTTTATCATCATTACTTATCTTGTAGAAATCTTCAGACAGCAAGGCTGGGGTAGGGCTCCCATCCCAGCAAAACACATAATTTTGTCAGAGTGATAAGGCAGAATGGTTCCAGGAGATAAATGTGATGCAAAATTATGTGCCACTTGCTCTGTGGTTTCAGAAACCTGAGAGGCATTGCTATCTACAACATGCAGCTAACACCCAGAAGCACCTTACTGCCATTGAAAAAAAACAAAGCAAAAAGGGATTCAAAATTGTTGTAAAACAACTCTACTGAACTACTGATAAACAGGATAGAATTTGCACTTGTACCATAGGTACATCCACTTTCCACATAAAAGCAGTCACAAAATCCGTGCACTGTTCCTAGTTTGAAACAACCTTTGGAGCATCAGCTAGTAAGTCTGGCCTGAAAGGGATTGATGGCTACTTTGAATGCTGAGAAAAGGAGTATTTTGAAATTAAATTTGGACCCTTCCAGACCAGCCTCTAGCACATGTGTGGGTGACAGCAGAGGGCTTCCTACAACACCCCAGCAGATCACACTTGCTGAATTGTATTCCAAGTGATCGTATCAGCAAGTGATCATCAGCTCAGTCTTCTTGCATGGGGAGGTAGGGCCAGAAGGCACAGTGTGGAGATCACATCATATTAAATTGTGTCAAACCCTTTTCCTATCACAGGTGGCTCTGGCTGATACCTCACGCCACTGTTAGGGCATCCAAGGATCCACTTTTACAAGAGGAGTGCCAAGGTATCACTACCTGGTATGTCAGCTGCTGGAACAATGACAGAGACTGGCAGGGCAGGACATGGTGCAAATCAGGGCTTTGATCCTTCTCTTTATAAGGGAAACCAATTTTAATACAGAAACCCATTTTTAGAGTGCTAGTTGAAACCAAAAGTAGATGTTTGTCTTCTAAAGGAGCCAGGTCTTAAATTCTTAACTTGTATTTGGAAATAACACCTGCTATACACAAATCCAACTTTGTCTCTCTGATTACAGAATTGCAAAATAAGCCCATTAAGGAGTCTTCCTTGAATTGCTGCAGCAAAAATTACAAACACCACCACCCTCTCCCCTCTTCATAAGGGCCATAAATAAAAATGACAGTTTTCAAGGAGATTTTACATGTTGAACTTAGTCTCGCTATCAAACAGTACCAGTTATAAGCACTGCCATCTCAAGGTTAAGAGTTTCTTACAGATTATTTTCAATCTGTACTTTTGCAGTACAAATTACAGTACAAAAAAAAATAGTTCAAGTGCTTTAGCAGGTTTTTCCACACAGGATTCAGATGTATAAACAATCTGAGTCTAAATTCGAGGTACTTTTCTATTTAGGAAAAAAAAAAAACCCACAAAACCAAACCAAACCTCAGCACATCTTTTTCCCTAATTTATAAACCAGTAGAGATTAATAAGGATTCCAGGTTTGAATACAGATAAAAACAGTCAGCTAAAGAAAAAACATTCTGGTAAATTTTCAGAAGAGACAACCAATTTTTGGGCACGTTATACAGCTTTATGTATTCCCAGGTTTGGAGCTGAATGCTGTAGGCAATTTGCCCTTCATATTCAGTTTCCATTTATTTTGGCTGTAAATCATAACCAAGCAGGTATCAAGCCATCTGCTTCTATCCTCAGTAAATGCAGTAAACTTGCTTTCAGCTTTGGGGATACAACATGCAGTTTTCTTCCATCCAGTAATAAATACACCTTTAAAATCCATTAGGCAAAAACTGCCCCAATATGCAAAGGCTCTAATGAATTAAAGGAATGTGGCAGCAGGAAAAAAAAAAAAAAAAGAACAATAAAATCTGCACAGGAAAAAAAATTAAATATTCCATCAAAGGCTATCATGAGATCCAGCACTATAAGTTGATTTTTGACAAAGCTATTCTTGGCAAACTGCAAGAAACGTTGAAAGCACCAAATACAACTTTTTTTTTTTTTTTTTTTTCACAGGCATATTCTCAAGACATCCAAAGTTTTGGCTCAAACAAGTTAAAGGTGTAAGAAAGTAATATCTAAAGCCTATTCACATTTCTCAAATTTTCCTTGCTGGTTGTCCAGAGAATAAACATGAATAATAACCCAGAGTGAGGTAAGACCATTCTCAAAAGCTTTTACTGCTCAAAACAGTTTAGTTAGTATTTAATTTTAAACCTTCATTTTCAAAATACTTGAAGGCTTGTGAGTGGGGAGCACAGACGTTGGAAAAGGAAAGGGCTATCCATCTCCTCTAATTTACATCAACAAGAGCAGCATTCAGACAGCTGCAAATGTGTGTAATCACTACAGGAGCCCTGGCTTAGTGGAACTTTCTCAAGCTATCAGCCAGGGAGTCGGGATTAATCAGCTGTGCTGTAGGCTTGGGATGCTACCCAGCATCCCCTTGTTGAGGAAGGGGGCTGGGAAACTTGTATTTTAGGGCTCATCCACAGTGAAATGGAACAGCTCCAAATTACTTCAGGGGCATTTGGACCAAACTCTCAATGCCAAGATTTGCTCCTACCTTTCAGAAAAGAAAAACACCCTTGTTTCTTTGTAGTGCCACCAACTTTGACAGAGCACTCGGATAAAGCTACTTCTGGCTGTCAGCAGGGGTCAGCAATCGGGCATTAATACCCCACCCCTGGACGTGTCCAACACAAGGTCAATCATTCCAGCTCCTCTGCTCAGGTGCACAACCTGGACACATCCAGCCCTAAGCCAGGAGCAGAGCCCACTCTCCTCTGCCATCATTTCTGCAAGAAGCCAGCCTGGGAGCCTATGTGAGAAGGACGCTGTGTTGTGCTAGCAGCACTTTGGGGAGGATGTTTGCTGCGCTGTGCAGCCACAGCCACACTGTATTCCAAGACCAAGGCACAAGAAGATGCAACATCTAAGCACATTACATTATAAGCACAAGCCAAGGCTTCCCCTCTCATCTTTTAGAAGAAAAAAAGTTCACCTTGACACATTTTTAAAGTAATTACATCCTAAGGCATTCTTATTTGATTACTATAATTTGACATTGTATTTTTTGACACATTCCAATGCTGCTTGTTTAAAGCTGAAAATGCCACGAACCAACCTAGAAAGCATTTTTATTCAAGCTACATTTTGGAACAGGTAAGAATAAAGGGCAATATGCCAGGAGAACTGAACACCTTGAGATGAGCATGAAGGAACTCCTTCTTATTTTAAGTATGTCATTTAACTCCCAGAGGGTTGAGAAAGGTCTAGGTAGGAGGAACAAGTTGTCAGGGGTCTATCAGCCTCCACACCTCTACATAACTGGGCCTTTAGTGATGTGCTGACAGAGGGCAGACTCCACCAAAATATTAGGGGCTTTTGACAATGAAAGATCCCAAGACAAGTTTGAAAATTGCATAGAAAAGCACTACAGCATACAGCTGAAGACAAAGCATGCAATTTGGAAGCCTCACAGGAGACCAGGTATGTCCTTTACTAACCACAGTGGAAATGTCCCAGTCCACTTCTGTATGATATACAAAAGATGCACCTTGTGTGTAGCACACGAAAAGTTGGAAGCCCACGCATTTATCTTTGTGAGCTTTGAAAGCAAAATACTCCAAAACCTGGGGGAGGGAGTATTAAAACACCAGGGTGTGATTTGACCTTCTCTAAAGATTACTGATCATAATTTTAAAATACTAAAAACAGCTGGAGAAAAGCCTTGTTGCTGTCTCTAGCACTCAAAAAAGGGAGATGGAGCACAAGGGAGACTGGTGTGAGTCTCCTCACCATCACTTCCCAGCTTCAGATTACACAATTCTGCTGTTACTGCCCAGATGACCAGAGCACTTTAGGGATCACAAAAAGTGGAAGTCCAAATACTTTGCTCCAGCTTTGCACAACAGACAATAAAACCACTTCTGTATTAACAGGCTGATGCATGGGGCTGCTAGAAGCAATCTTGACCAGAGCATGTAACTTTACTTCCCCAAGGTAGAGCAAAACATACTCCAAATTTCCTCATAAATGTACATTTTCTAATGTGAATTTACCAACAGAATTTCACTACCACCATCTACCTTGCAATTAAGTGTTAAAAAATGCCTTTTTTTGTTTTCACAGAACCAAAATTGTTCAGAACAAACGTATCATATATAAAATCTGCTTATTCACTGTCATTGGTTCTGCTATGTTCATATCATGCAGAGGGAAAATCCTTTTTTAAGAAAGGATTGTACAAAATTAGCAGGATTCCTCCCACCTTTGCATGTTGCTTTCTGGTAAGCTTTATGGACTGTTGTGTTAAATATGCTCTTTTTGATGCAACTCCACTTTGCTTTTCAGAAATTGTGAAATTAAAGCTTTGACAATGACAGGAAGACTATTTTTACAAGGAGTAGCAGACAGAGAATAAATAGTAGTTCAACACAGGCTTTTGGGGCTTGTACTTACTTAACATAATTTTAAAAGCAGTTCCTTCTGTGGCACAGGCTTATTTTAACTTCCTTTATTGATCTGTTTTCTAACAGCAATGAGCCCAAGCAATAGCATAAGATACACCACAAAAGACTAGATTTCAACACGTAACCTGAGCAAAAGTTGATTAACTTCATTTCGATCAGTTAATCTAGTATCATAATATTTTTAAGTTCTGGTCAATAGATCCTTTTCAGGCAATCTATAGGCATTTGTGGAAGCTTTAACCCAGAGAGATGGGAAATGAAAGTACACATAAAAGGCAGATTTTACTGCAAATGTATCTCTTGACAAAGGTGACGATAAACTCTGGCCCTTGTTGCAGTATCTTTCACCCTTTCAGGTTTTACTAGTTAATTTCATTTTAAAATCATGATTTTTCAAGCTGAAGAATAAGGAAAACATCAGTTCAGTGACCACCTGAACACCAAAATTTGTATTAAATCTGTGCATTTAAGAACCACATCTAAAAGATATTGTACCCAGTAACCAATATGACCCCTGGACTTGCACCCCTCATTATCTGACACCTGATAAATGTTGTAAGCCGCTATATCTTTGGGGCCAAAACTAAGATCATTTCTGAGAGACCCTCTTGGCCAAACTTATTGCTGGCCTAGTGCCAGGGAAATCTATCAGGATGGCTCTAATTTGCAAGAGCAAAAATTGCAAAATCTTTTAGTCCTTTCAATTCCCCCCTTAAAGCCATCTTTGCAAAAAATGCTTTAACATGTAGAAGAAAAACAGAACTGAAAACTTTTGTAAATACACCTCTGCTTTCGACTCCTCTCAGATTTAGGAGCTTCATGACACCTAGAAAGAAAGCTGTCACAAAAATACAATGGCATGAAAGTTTTTCACAGAACACATATAACTCAAATGCCAGTTAGTACCTTCTCCTCCAACACACAGTCTTTCAATCACTGCAGTAGAAATGAAAAAAACAGCACCCAGCGACTGACAGCTGAGCTTTTGTTCACAAACCACTTGAGAGATGTGACAAGTCTATCCAAAAAAGCCAAAGAACTTACCTCCTACAGTGCAAACACAAAGCACAGCAAGGAAAAAGAAGGCAGTCCCCAGGAGCTTCATGCTTGGTGGTAGTGACGGTAGTTCTGCCAGCTCTCCCTTATGCAGCTGGGCACGGAGTGCTCTCTCCCTCTGAGGCAGGCCCTAATTACTCCATGGAAAAAGGTGTGTGGTGACTGTGCCTGGTCACTGCCCATTCCTGCTTATTTTGGGGACTTTGATAAAGAACAGGAGGAAACACAACATACTCCCTCTGGGAGTTCAGTACAGAGGAGATTTATTGTTTCAGTCCTTACAGGAACTCCTTTTCTTTGGCAGTGAACCATGTTTTTGTTAATACATTATTTTGTTCTTCTTCAGTCATGAGGTCAGGAAGGTTTTTGAACAGAGGCAAATCTTTCCTTAGGATATGCTATACATCACCAGCTTTCATACTGGAGCCTGGGATACTTTAAAAGCAGTGAGTGAGCCCAGGTAGTGGGGGATAACACAGCCAAGAATAGAGGAGCAAAATAAGCAACAAGAGCCCTCATCCAGCCCTTTTCTGGGCTGTGTGAAGTGGCCTTGGTGAAAATCACAGCTGCCTCATGTTAAAGATAGAGAGTCTCCCTGAGAGAGCTGCCATCCTGCAACCTACAGGATACAAGGGCCACCAGAATAGGAAGTGGCTCACACAAGGTGCCCCAGCAGCAAGAGGCTCTGGGCTGCGCAGAATTAGAGCTGGGATTTTTCCTTTACATGAAAATGAGTCCTTGGGCTTTTTTTGAGAAGTTGCAACTCACCTTGATTGTATCTGCTCCATTAGTAATGGAATTTTTTTTATTTTATTTTTCTGTTCAGGTACTTGCTGTGCCATGGGATGGGAGTACAGACCCCAAAGCAAGCCTCTTACCTGAGCTGTCTAATCAGCCAGCACAGATTGTCTCTCTTCTCCTCAGGACACACTGCAAAAATTTGGTATCCCTCCTTCTCACAGCAATTTCTCCAACCTCTGTGGAAGAAGCCTAAGCAGAGCTCTAGAGTTAAAGGCTATCAGAACACGGTCATGTAATAGTCCTGTGCTCTGCACCTTAACGATTCAAGGCAGCTGATGGCAATTAATCACAAACCTTCAACCACAATGAGAATGAAGCGCAGTATGTTTGCTCTTCTCTCTCTTTGTCAGCTCTCAGGAAAAAAACTGTTGGAAAACTGACCCCATAAACAGCCTGAATAATGAGTCAACTCTACTTATTTCAATAATTAACTTTTTTTTTCTTCATGATAAGTTCAAGCTATAACAGGAAATCTTGGAATGGCTTCACATGCAGGAACTCCTAAGAGCTAACCCACAAGTGCTTTCAGCCACAGTGCTGTTTTATTCATGGGATGAGGAAAATGGTAGCAGCTTGGCATTATGTGCAGAATCATGGAATTTTATGCAACCATAGAATTGTTTAGGTTGGAAAAGACCTTTGAGATCATTGCACTCAACCACTCGCCCAACACTGCCAAGTCCACTACTAAACCCTGTCCCTGTCTACACATCTTCTAAATATCTCCAGGAATGATGAATCAACTGCTTCCCTGGGCTGCTTGTTCCAATGCTTGAGAACCCTTTCTGTGAAGAAATCTTTCTTATATTCAGCTTGAACCTCCTCTGATACAACTTGAGGCCACTTCCTCTTGTCCTATTGCTTGTTAATTGGGAGAAGACTGACACAACTTTTGTTTCAAGACTGTGACACATACTCTGCAGGTGACAGAAGCTGGTGCTCAACAGAAATTTGATGGTAGACAATGAATTTCTGGCACTTCATTTGGGCAAACTTGGCTCTTTGAAGCCATGAGAGATGCAAAAATGTAAGTTCTCCATAGCTGGACTGTGTTCTCAGCATTATTGAAAAGGATCCCACAGAGACAAAAACTTGACTCAGAAAGTGGTGGGCCACACAATGACACTTTTGCCAAGTTCATGGGAGCATATGGCAGGGAGTTGCGCCAGTGCTCTGTTTTTGTGCTTGTTTTCTGCTGACGTAGGACCTAAAGTTAGACTGGGCTAGGAAAGCAATAACGACTGCAGCAGAAAGCCTTCAATAAAGATGACAAATCTCAACAGAGAGAGCGAATTCATCCCAGGTTAGTACTGCTCCTAATGCAATAAGAGGGACTCCAACCTTTTGCTGCCACCTGAAATGTTAATGCTGAAGAAGGATACAGAAAGGGGTATTATTTACTGAAATGAAATCTCTGCAAGATCTAAGAGGCATGAAGGTATGATGACAGCATCCCTTCCTTGGGTTTTGAGACCCAGAGAAACTATCTGAATGCCCACATGAGTAATGGTTTGCTGTTCACCTGAACAGCAGCACCCCAAGGAGTTTCTGCAGATGAAGATGAGGACTGTGGTGGTTCCCTGCAACTCACTGAAGGCAGAAAGGGCCCAGTGTTGCAGTATGTACCAATGTAGGTGGAAAAGCCTCCCCAGCCTCATGCAAGGGGTTGGGAGGGAAAGAAACAGAAAGAGCCAAGTGTCTTTGCCTTACACTATGTCATGCAACTCAGGTCTGCATCAGAGAGCCCTAACCCAACTTTCTGCTCCCTGAAACATCAAGAGAACAGTGTCCCTCTCAGGTACTCATTTCAAGCTCAAAGGCAGCTAACTTCTGCTAGATCAAACTCGGGCAGCAGCAGCAGCAGCATGCACGTAAGAAATAACAGGAACAGAAGAGGGACAGCTCAAATAACTCACTGAAAGAAAAATTCTGGCTAAAGCTGAGTTATAGCTTCTGGCTTGGATTATCTGAGCTGCAGAAGAGATTCTCACAATTCCTGTCAATGGAAACAGTTTTTTTTTTCTTTAACAAAAAATAATTTAAGGTTTTAAAAGCTTCTAGAGATCTTTGCAGCAAAAGATTATTCTTCTATGTGTTCACTGAAAAGAATTTTTTTTCTTCCTTCCTACCAGCAAATAAGTTTTGCTTTATTGAATAAATGTTTTTCTCTCTTTCCTCCAACTGAGAAACTTAGCTTCAGCGCCAACGTGTGCTTTGTTTTACAGAGAAATTTGGTCATCGGTATTCCTGCCAACTGTGGTGTTACTGCCAGAGTTGGGATATCTGGAGTTTCACTTCAAGCCCCAGAACAAGTGACTGCATGACTCTGTTTCCACATCTTCTCAAGTAAGATTTCAGCCCTCCTAGTGGCAGAAGAAAACTTGAAACATGACCAAAGAGCCCTCTAGAGAATGAAAGGACTCTCTGTTTTAAAATACCATTATTTTGTACTCCAATGAGGGTTGGGGTAGCATGAGTTATATATTAATTTTTGCCAGTGTGGTATTTCATTATTAAAGGGAAACCATTTACAGCCACAGTGGATTTGCAGTACAGCTTTATTGGTCTCTGGCTGTATTTATATATTCTTTCTTAGTTCACATTGCTTGGAGCATAACATTACCTTTTCATGCACAGTTTTCCTATGAGGTTCAAATAATCCCCTTCAGATTTAGAGAATGTAAAAATTTTACATATTGTTCAATATCCTTGAATCACCACTGCATAAAACAGGTAATAATGTGGACAGCAAAATTCTACCTTGCTGTGGGCTGCTGACAATTTCCAGTGTGGGTGTGAAGAGTCAATTTGCCAAAGTCTTTACAAAAGAAAAAATAAAAGGGTACAAACAATACACAGTCTTTGGTGTTCTACTACAGAGAAGAGGCAAACACACTGACTAAATTTTTCAGCCTTTCCCACTGATGCTTGCTATCCTTTCCTTTGATGGTTATTTTAACTCTTACAGCAGAATGATAAAAAAAAGAGCAAACTAACCTCAAAGTCTATTGTTTTTCTCCAATATGTATTTTAGCAAACACACTTAGAACAATATTGCACCAGAAATTACCTATGACTTACCTGTATATTTCATTATACTTACTTCCATAAACCAGGTAAATTTGCATTAAAAAATGCAGTTGTAACAGTGCAGGAATATTTTGATTAGTTATGCTTTCTGTCCTGTTGAAAATTGTTTTTAAAAGTACTTGGGTTCTAACCTATTACATATATTAAAATTTTTCTATAAAGTAGAACTTCAAAGAACTTGAATTAAGCAGTAGAAAACCAAGATATTTTAATGGCTATGTGTAGAAGTTTCTCTAAAAATTCATGCTGAGGGATATACTAAAATGTAGATAGTTTGTTCTGAATTTTTTTATGCAAACATTGGAATATTTCATGGACTAGAAATGTCAGTTCCAAAGTCTTCTGCACAAAATAATATTAAAAATATGAAAGAACAGGCTCATAAATGTATTTAAGTGCTTAAAGACCTTTTCTTTGTAGGATGGAACTGCTTCAATCTCATTGACTTGATTTAGAGACAGCTGCTAATGGGAAAAAATTCCAATAAATCTCTAAGTGCCCTTATGTAGGCAACTCAGGACCAAAACACACTTAGTCTGTGGGGGTTTTTTTCAAAAGATTTCTTCAAGGCAAATCAAATTACTGCATCTCTGACTATCAGAGAATTTTTTTATTTGCTCTACCAACAGACTCTGTAACAATACCCTCTATCACAAAGCTTGTCTTTCCCACTCTTACACACCTGGAACCCTATGGATACACCAGAGGGACTAAAAACATGTTTGAAGGATCTGGCTCAATGTTTATTCACTTGCAAAGGTATAAATCAGGCCCATATTTGTAGAAATGGAGTTGCAATGTGCAGCTTAATAGCCAAGGTCCTTCCAAGGGAAGCATCCCAGGTCCATTCTTTTACTATTGGTGAGCTACTGATGGGAAGATATTTTGATTTTGTTAGTGAGATTTTGATTTTGATTGTGAGAGAGTCTTAAGCAGAACTACAGTGGCCAAAAGAAGAAAGTTATGAAAGGAAAAATACTGCAGTCCTAAGTTGTATGTCATGCTTAGATATGGGCAGTCAGAAGAGCTGGGGGAGAGAGAGAGAGAGAGACCATAACCAGTTGTTCTAGGGATATAAAAAACAGAGGGTTTGCAAACTTAGAGCAAGGAACTTTGTGTCATGTCAAAGACTCACACTGAATGTGTTTATAGGATCTGCATCCTGTCCTGAGCTAATGAATTGGGAAACAGTGAGTCAGTCTCAGTTTCTCATGTTATTCGAAGCGCGTGGAATCATTACACGGTTGGCTGTCTCAGAAGAAACAAAACACAAATATATGTTTGAACTGTGACTTAATTTTCCAAAAGGATGGATAAATCCAACTGCTATCTATCCAGAGATATATCTCATCTTTATTGTGGTAAACTGCAATGAGCTTATTCTTCTTGGGCACCAATAGGAGACTGCAGCGGACCCCAGAATTGAAAAGCAAGACGTGTTCTTTGTTCCAATTGTACTCGTAATTTTTGCTGTGCAAGATGTTGTGAGACATTAAGCTTCTGAGCTGAGTTTCTGTGGTTTCTCATTTCCATTTAGTTTCCTCTGCACAAGCAATGGAAAAATGTATCAGATTTCTTGTCAGTCTTATGAGGGAATACTCTGTGTGTTGGTCTGCCCAAGCTATATTTTCTAACAGTGTCAGCTTTGTTTTAGACCACTAACATTAGAAACATCTTAGAACATTATAAAATATCTAATTATAAAGAGACTATTGTACTTAAATACAAGCATTTATAGCTTTCCTAGCAGACAACACTATTACTATGCTAGTATCCCAGCATGTATTGTAAACCTATATTTTCATCCACTCATTAAAGGAGTCACTGATAAAAATGTGTCCAGATTCCTCATGGCTCAGTTTTGTTTCTATTCATAAATGTTGTGAGATTTGGAGGGCTTGGGCTACTTAGAAAACCCTGGGAGCTTCTGAGCTACAGGTCATGGGGCTGGAAAAAGGAGAGTTACAGGAGATTTGGCAGCTGCACAGAATTTAATGCTGGGCAGATAGAGAGTACACAGGAACAGCTGGGCCAGCATGCTCATTTCCTGCATCTCTTATTCCATAAAAAAGTGAGGCAAAGAGATGTTTCATAACGAACAGCTTCTTCTGGAACTTACAGCAAAATGCCAGAATTCACATATCATGAATCTGAGACTAAGTTATGCTCCAAGACAATATCTATCAGATTTTTTTTTTTTAACAGGGCCTCTCAAATGTACTTTTTTTTTTTTTTTTTTTTTTTTTTTTTTTTTTTTTTTTTTTTTTTTTTTGGTTTGTTTGCAGCTACCTACAATCTCCTACAATCCAACTTCCAGCACTGATAGGCTTGAACTCTTTGTGGCTTAACCTCCTTATCCAGAACAGCTATTACTGCTCCTCTGTGTCAGGCTTCCCAAGCCTTCATTCCTTTGGTGTATTTCAGACTTCCTGTTGTCGCTATCAGAACGAGTCCTGCTGGCAAGCACTTTTTGACACATGCAAAATACAATGCATGTCTGGTCTGATAAGGAAACAGCACTGCCAAGAAAAGTAGGTAAAATCCCTGTGCCAAAATATACCCCCAGCATTCCAGCTGCCTAGAAGACTGCATATCTGCCCCTTCACATATATCAAGCATTTTCTTGTTCCTGCATTTCTAGTTTCCAATTTATTCAGCAATCCAGATGGGAATAAATGCTTTTCACAGCAGGTAAGAGTTAGGCAGTAAGTAGCCAACTGAAAAAAGCATCTTGGGCACCTGCAAGAAGCAGGTACTTTAGATCATCCACAAATAGCTGGAAAACACACAAAAAATATTTCACACATCCATGCTTTTGGCAATCTCTAATGTTGCTGGGCAGTTTGTTGTCAGGAATGCAACAACTGACATTCATCTACACTCCTCTAATGACATTACACTCATCTAAACTTTTCTTCCAGACAGCTGGGATAAGACTACAACTTTTTTAAGGGAAAAAAACCCACACCAAACAACAGAAAAAAATGAACTACCAGCATTCTGTGCTTCCAGATACTGCACTTCAGGCTGTCCAGGAACAATGAAAACTGCCTGTAGTAACAAAAAGCTCTTAATAAACCACTACATATTATGTCAATCACTTTTTAAAATGAACTTTATGGTATACACTGTCAGATATTTGGAGTTATAAAACTATGCTCAGGGACATTAACACCACGGATCTTTGCAGCAACAAGACCCTATCTCAATTTAACATTAAGAAGTGCTGATTTGTAGCCAAGACCTATACAAATTAGTTTGGAGTACCATAGGAAGATGGTTAGGCAAACAACACTTTTTAGAAATTGCTTCTGTCCTTCACCTCTCCATGAGGAACAGGACCACATACAACCTACCTGCTATGCTCCACCAGGTTAAGATAATTTATTTTCCTTTACAGCTGGATAAGATTAGGAGACTGTTAATTCCCATGGCCCATCTAGACTGCAAACCCCCAGTGAAATCTGGTAAATTGACAGGAGTTACACTCAGAAGTTCAGCATTTTAGACACTGAAGTTAATACTTAGCTTTCATTTTTTTTCAGTGCAGGTGGACAACAATTACTTCTGCAGACCAATTATTTTTGTTCCTTGAGGAAAGGCAAAGAAAGGAGGAACAATGTCAAGGCTGTGACAGTGCTATTCACACAACCATCATTTCAGGCTGAGTACCCTCATCACGTTAATGAAGGAAGTAAGCACTCAATAAAAGCACGGCATATTGTTTTCATCTGACTTTCTACTGTCTGAATACTTTGGCTGAAGATGGAGAATTGCCATCACTGGAAGCACATAAAAACAGGCAGAGTGTCTGTCTGAGATAAAGCACCATGGTTTAATGCAGAAATCTGACTTGTATTTCTGTGGAGCCCTTGCGATTCTGAGAGTCTTGAGGTAGAATTTCAGTCTGGAAAATATATCATGCACCAATTTATTAATCCACTATTTATCTAACTTCTGTCATCACCCACAGATACACAGAGCCATTTTCAGCCTGCATGTGCAGCCTGTAGCTGGGGATCCTGGGGCTTAGTCCATTGGAGCAACAAGTGAAGTGCAAAGTCTCCTTTGGCTGCCCCAGGTGTCAATTCCTCAACATGGCTTGTCAAACCCATGTGTTAGCAAAAGATGGGTAGAAACAGCCTAGACCTGTGACATGACATCCTGTATTGTCACATTTCCTGAAGTGGATATAATGACTGCAGAAAACTCCTCTGCAGGAGTATTACTGTAGTGACAGAAAGTTCACTTTTGCAGAGTACCTTCATCTGCATTAGGAGAACTGTAAAGTATTGGCACTTGTTCAGTACTCCTTGAGGAAACCTATGATTTTAATTTCATTTAATTGGTATAACCATTTTCTATTATCCTTACTGCACAACAGAACTTTATGAGAAAAGACTGGTTTAACCCAGCTTATAGCTGCTGGAAACCACTATAAAACCTGATACTTGGATCAGCTTGCAACTAGGACTGGATCAGCTCAGTACTTAAAAGCAAAAAAAAGCATTGGAAAGTACATGTGTTATAGAAGTAATATCTAGACATTAGAGCTGCTCCAGCAGAACACCAATGAGCAAGGGGCAAGAGGAGCAAAACCTCACTGCAGCCACAGCCAGCCCCTGCTCTGTGGTTTCCTTACTTTGACTGAGTACATCTTTATAGCAATAAAGATGTTTTGTTTGGGGTTTTTTGGTTGTTGGTTTGTTTTTTGTGGGTTTTTTTGTTTTTGTTTTTGTTTTTTTGTTTTTGTTTTTGTTTTTTTTTTTTTTTTTTTTTTTTTTTTTTTTGGAGGGGGAAGGGGTAAGGAGAGCTGCTGCACTTCAGTCTCTTGGTAGCAATTGGTGTTGGAAGTACTTTCATTTCCCTGGGATCCTGTTGTTTGACTGGGAGGCCCTGGGGTGAGTCACTGAGCCACCCACTGCAAAACAACAGGAAGAGTCACAAAATTCTTCAAGAACAACAGAGTCTGGGAGGTGCCTTCATCCAGGGTAGTTTGCTGGTTGCTGACAACTCCTGCAACTGCATTAGAAATATGCTTCTTCCAGACCATATTTTTATTTTATTCCCTCTTCTAAAACACGTTTTTTCCACAAATCTTTCAAACAGTAGAGCTGATGGAATATTATTTATCAAAATTAAAATTTAATGAGTTTTTCTACATTTTGTTAAAAGATCTGTTTGATAAAGAATTGTTTAAATATTTGATCATCTTCACAGTTGGTGATATATAAGCTTTCAATGCATGTTTTGGGGAGTAAATAGCAGTATTTGCTGAGGAATTTAACTGAAAATAATGTTTCCTGGTGTCCAGCCATACCAGATCTGTGCTGAAGCCAGGCCAGATTTGCTTTCTCAATAAAGTTACTGGGAAGATTCATCAGATCCTTCCAGACTAGTCTAACTACTCCCAGCGAAATCAATGAAAAAAATCCAGAACCAACCTTTCAACAATTTCAGTGAGCAGCAATAGATCTGATTACTTTGGAAAATTCTGCTCATACCAATTCGATATTTACTTGAATGACAGGTTAACAAATCCGTATTTTGAGTGCATAATCATTATTCCTATTAAATTCAGCTGGACATCTTAATACTGAAAGTTATACATTCAAGTGTTCATAGAAACAGGCCCTGGAAAGGAACAGGGGCATGCAAATAGCAGTCCTGTATTTCTATTTTCTGCAAATCTCTGGAATCCTGCTCCAGTCTCAGATTGCTTTCCCATACACATTTCTATGCTGGCTTCACTCAGGGTGGGGACTATATATGGAATAGGGATAATCTTTATTTCCATTGGGCATTAGCCCAGTTTATGTGACAGAACGGAACCTACAAGTCAGAAACAATACCAACAACAACAGGAATTTTCTATCGCATCAGATCTAGGGCTGAGTTAGCGGTGAACTCGATGAACCATTAGCCTGTGACATTTCTGGGCTTGGAAACAAGCAAGCATATGCAACTCTAAGTATCAGGGCATGGAACAAGAAGCACACACCACATTCACTTTGAAAGGTGAGGCAGATGTGATCTGTACATCAGTAAAGCACCTGATATTGCCCTTCTGCAACTCAGCTGCTCCTTGTGCAGGAGTCAGCTCTCTTTCATAACCACACTTGCTAATGCGGCCTACAGATACCCGAGTGTCCAGCTGTTACCAAATATACCCCCTTCCATACAGACCCGTCACGCCAATAAAGAAAGCACTCTAAGGTGGCCAGGTCTCCTGGTTTCTGCACCTCCCATAACAACAAGGAGCTAAAAGCTTGGCTGAACTCCTCTTTCTTCTTGCTTTGACTTTTGCAAGACTTTAAACATTTTGTTTCACAGTTTTCAACAGTTTTGACATGCTTTCCATTTCCCTGTAACAAACATTACTTCTGTTGGCTTTGTCCCCCTCTGTTGAACCTCTATACATTTTTCTCCCCTTTGTACCTGCATTGAAAATAAGCAATATTTTTCCATGTTTATACAACAGGCAATATAGTTCATACTCAGCTGGAGTGGGTTCTGGCCATATGACTGCCTGGCAGACTGACACAACTAAGGTCTCCAACTAAGCTAGCCAAATTATCTTCTTGGAGATCATGAAAATATGATAAATAATTGGCCAGGAGAGAAAAAACTGAAGATAGAGCTCACACTTCAGCAGCTGGTTGATATTCCCACTTAAGTTACTGTGGAGAATTATATCAGATGTGGAAAAGCTGCAGCTACTTTACTGCTAACATCCTCCTTCAGTTTAAGTTCATTTTTTGCCAAATGCATTTCCTTGGTCTGTTAAAGCAGGGAGGACTGCTGGCACACTTCAGTCAGTAAATCTGAACTCCTGCAATATTCAGTGATGGTCTTTGGGATAGGTTTGGGCAAATGTATTGCCAACACTATCTATTAACATAAGACATTAAGAGGAGTTTCTTGCATTTGGAAGAAAAATTCACAGAAATAAAAATACATAAATCAGGAATGAGCTAAAACTCAGTGTCAGCATGCTCCAAAAATGAGTGTCTAATGTGAGGCTCCTAAATCCTTCTTAGCCACCAGGATTAGTAGCTTGATCTTTGCTACTAGTAATTGCCTAGAAGCTTCTGGGAAAGTAGCTCATTTAGGCACCTAAATGTCAGGTTTAGGAACTTAATTTCAGCTTCTAAAATAAGAGCACCAGGATTTTCAGTTACTATTAAGAGTTTTACTTTCAGGTCAGACACAAAATGTGAAGGGCTCTAATTTTCTACTTCCACCTTAGATATAACCCCAAATGTCACCATTACCATAATATTCTGTAGGTGGATGAGAGGAACGATGGCAGGACCCGTGGAGGAACACTGAGCACCAGAATAACCCTGGTGGCACAGCCTTGCTTCCTTTCCTCTTTCTGGCTTCTTGTGAAGTGGTCTCAGGTCTTGCTGCATTTGCCCAGTTGCTTCCTTTCTCTCCTCTCGTTATCTGTGCAAAAGGTACTCATGGCTTATCTGCCTGCCAGGGCTCCAGCAGTGCTACACAGGCTCTCACGTAGCTTTCAGCCCATGCAGTGGCACCATTCCCACCTTCTGCAAGACAAGGGACCCCCTGAAGTCCCAGGGACTTCCTGCATTCCAGCAGCTGAAATGACTTGCCTTTTTCTGCTGGATAAATGAATTTGCCTCTGCTATGCAACTGGAAACAGGATGCTCTAAAAGGAATTGGAAGAAAGAAACAAAAAGAAGCTATTTTGATTGGCTACTTTTGAAGAGGTTCTGCATTCCTTGCCAAGACCCTCCAGAACACAAAAAGCATAACTCCAGAGTATGTTTGAAATCACAACCAAGGTTAAACTTTAGCAGAAGCCAAAGCCAAACCAGAAGCACAAATCAAAACCAAATGTGTTGCTCTATTCCTAGAAAGTCCTCTTTTCAAATAAAAATGTAATTACACTTTATTTTGTCATGTCTCGCCTATACACAAAACTGTAACCATTTTACTAACCCCTTTTAGAAACTGATTTTTATTTTAATTAGTACAGCCCTTTTATATTCTTTTGGTTATCCTCAGAGCACCTTGCACTGATTTGTCTTAATTTATTCCTTATAGACCAGGGCAGCTTTTGTCTCAGACATCTTCAGAGTTCACATACTACACATTTTCTGTCTGGATTTTTTTTAGCGAGTACATTTGAATAATTTTACACTGAGTAGAAGTCTTTCTGAATTCCGTAATTGAATTTAGTGTAAGATGAATTCATAAAAGTCATCCCCTGCAGGACTGCAATGCCGATTGTAAGATTAGAGTGTTGTCTGGTCATATACAAGTAGGGAATTAATCCAAAGAGGCACTAAAAATAGCATGAAGAAGAAGCTTTCTTAAAACTGCAGCCACCCTAATCAGTGTGTAGACCAAGGTGGCAAATGTTTTTATTTACAGGACTGAGAAAACAAAGATGAGAAAGGCAAGTCATGTGAATTTGACAAGTTTAAACCTTTAAATATTCCCTGGATAAAAGGAGAAAACATTTTTGCAGGAGATCCTGTTACAGGATCTCCAACTTTGTAGAATGATTTTTGGTTTCTCTTCTAGAACTGCTTACCCTCTGAAAAAGGCCAGAAAACAGGGTGAAAAACTAAATAAGGATGTGGAGGACAAGGTGGATGGCTTTAAAGTGAAAGAGGGTAGGTTTAGATTTTATATTAGGAAGACATTCTTTACTGTGATGGTGGTAAGACACTGGAACAGGTTGCCCAAAGAAGTTTTGGATGTCCCATCCCTGGGAGGGGTTTAAGGCCAGGTTGGATGGAGATGTGAGCAACCTGGTCTAGTGGAAGGAATCCCTGCCCATGGGGATGGGGCGTTGGAGCTGGATGATCTCTGAGATCACTTCTAAACAAACCATTCTATGACTCTCTGACAGTGGGAGATAACATTAAGTGAACAATTGCAGTGCCCTGTTGAAACTGTACTTTCAAGAGCTCACCCAGGCACAGTTGCTTCAAGGATTTTAGTGCACACTTGTGCTCAAGTACAGCATTAAGAAACTTTGCAGACCAATTTTCAAGGGCTTCCACTTGGTGCGTTGCCAAGTACAAGGCTCAGATCATTAATTCAGGAATGGTCAAATCCTAGCTCTATTTTCACCATTCTTGCTGGTACAATAAAGTTAGTAAACTGATTAAGAACCATTTTGTGGTAGATATTTGCAGTAACCGAAATGCAGAATTGGATTTGTTCTTTCCTAACGTGTCTGATTTAGTTGTGATTGAAGAGTGGTTCAATATAGTAGCAAAGGAAGCTATAAGAGCAAACATTTTTACAATCATGAAAATCTCCCAGCTATGATTTGCTTAAAGCATAGCCTTACAGTAATTAACAGGGCCTTATGTGTTTTCAGCTCTATCATTAGCCAAAGGCTTAACGAAATCTCTCAAAAGAAAGCAGGAAGGGCAGTGCACAGATTCCTGGTGATTCATTGACTTCCTTCCTTCCATCCCCAGCTACTGTTTTACTGGACAAGTCTGCACAGTAACAAGTGTGGTGCTGCAGTAAGTAATGCCCAGCGCAGGAGAGACCCAGCAGCTCCTCACCTGCCTTCCAAGGGAGAGCAGCAGCAGCACTCTCCCCAAGCACCTCCAGTGCTGCCAGGTGACCCCCTGGGCTCTCTGAGGAACAATTCTCACTTCCAGGGATACTCTGCAGTCCCCTTCAGTGAACCCTGCAGCAGGCAAGCATGCCTGTGGCCACCAGCCTTGTCTTGCTTTTGTGGCCTGACAGACCTCTCCATTCTGCGTGCCTGAGAAACAAGGGGATTGATTGCCAGCTCAGACTATCTCCCACAAAAGCAATTTGTAAAATAAGAAAACAAAAAATTTAAGTAAATGTGAAGGTGTTTTCTTGCCCCAGCTGCCCTACAGGATTTCTCTAAGGCATCTCTTTGCTGCACTAACTCAGATAAACAAGGTAAGACCCTCCCACAGAGACCTGGCTATTTCAGTGAGATCAGAGATATCTGGTAGGATGTTACTATGGACAAGTATTAGCTCTTGGGTCCTGATTTTTTCTTCAAACTAAAAATAGAAATAGAAATAATTTAATCCAGGGGATCTCAAATGTGTGCGTGATTTAAATGAGCTTGGGATGTCTGCAGGGGTATAAAGGAAACGATGTTCCAAAGTAACTGCAATAAACTGATTTCTCCAACTGTACCCCAATGCTTCTTAAAAAACACCCCCAAAACCAGACAAGGATATGTTTGCCTATCTCATGAACATGAAACACATCAGGACAAAGTTATTATTTATAGGATAACTTCAAAGAAGATCAAGAGCCTTTCAAGGTGGCTGGAATTACTTTTATCAAGCCTCTTGTACAATAAGGTCTCAGTGTTTTTATTACTGGTCAGACTAATAGCAGTGATTAGAGGTATCACTAGAGTCAACCATAGAAAATTTATATAAATTCTAACCTTAATTTTTTTTTCATTAGGAATTGACATTGAAGAAGGACTTTCACTGGACTAAGGGTTGTAAGTGGGCTTTGATTTAGGTTATGTTCTCTCTATAAAGCATTTCCCTGACCTGCCAGTGTGAAAATCCAATTGACTTGAGAAGGAAATTCCTGTTGAAAAGGCCATCCTTAGTCATCTTTTTATCTTCAAGTGGGACTATTTCAAAAGGAAGTTTTAACATAAAAATGCTAAAAGAAGCTCCAGAGTTTCACTAAACTGATGTTTCAACTTGTCATTCCTGATATATTTGACTGTTTTCTTGTACCAACTTCTGTACAAAACAAATAGATGAAGTATAATTTACGTGTTACAAACTGAGTGGCATAATTTCCCACTTTATAAAGTCAATTGGAATTTTCTCAGTAATGTGGGGCAAAACTTGATCTCGAATGGCTGTAACACCTGCCCTATTAGGAGCCATGGCAAAACAGCTACAGATTTCAATGGAAGCTAGAGCTGCCATTAGGTCCCTACATCCTCCATTTGAACTGCAAGAATAATTCAACTGCTCTATTTTCCCACTCTCAAACAGGATTTCATCACCTGTTCTTGTCCAGACTTTTCCCTATATCAAAGCTCAGTATATTCAATTTCAGAGTCCTATCACCCAGTTTGCAGTGGCACAATGCCACCCTATCTTGTAAAAGGACTTGGCTCAGCTCCCAGCAAAATCAGAAAAATCATTTCCATTCAGATCCCTGTAAGCTGAATCAGACACAGGTTCATAACTCAGAGGTTTCCTCCAGAGCACCTCTGCTCTTTAGCCTTGGAATTCCTGCAGGGTCTCAGGAATTTGCCCTGCTTTTCCTTCCAAAGCTTTCAAAACAAAACTGATAAAGTGAGTTTTCTCTCTGCACCTCTTCAAGGTTCTTTAGACAGAGCAACCAAAGGGTGAATGAGAAAAACTTACCTGGCATGATGTTCTGTAAAAAGAGTTCTCAGGAATGATGTTGTAAGATGGGAACTGCTAAGCCAGGATACATGAGCGGTGCCTCTGGTCCCCTGTAATTCTGTGGATTTCAGATCGCACAAAATTGTGAAGCATTATTCCCTCATATTTCCCTCCAAATCAATATCCTGGATACTGAATTAGCTATACGTGAGAGGGTGTTTTTCTGGAAAGTTAAAGAGCAGCTACAGCCCTGGCCTGAACAGGAGGGTAGGACACAAGGAAGAACCATTTACCCTTGGAGTTCAGACAACAGCCACAGGACACTGGAGCCAGTGCTGAGATTCACAAGTGACCTGCTCCCCACCACAGGCCAGCAGCGCAGGAGCGGTTTGGACAATGCTGTTGGAGCTGCTGAAGGGGCCACGCAAACCCAACCGCACGGCGTAACTTCATGTGCTGCAATTCCTCGCCTCTGGGAAGGAAGGCCTTGCTCTATTCTTATTTCAGACTGACACAACCAGCCTCTGGAAACTTGTTCAACCAACCAGTAGCAATACTGTCTATCCCTACAGGTGCAAGTCATGAGTCACGCTTCAGTTCTCACTCATGTTCAAACCTAGCTGTCTTCTCTCACTGCAAGTGGTTCAGGATGTTATAACACATGTAGAGAGGATGTGCATAATTGTTGTAATAATGTTAGTTTATTTTTAATTAAATTAATGTTTAAATACAAAATATTGTCCTTTTTTTCAGTTTCAAAGGCATTATTTTTAGTTAAAATTCTGGTTAAGCTTCATTCTTTTTCATTCACTTTTCTTCTTGCAAGCCTTCCAATTCCAAAGTCAAAAGGTGCCGAGCTGTCCTGAAGAAATTTTCTAAAACAGAATTGTGTTCCAAATACTAATAGTATTAGTATTGTCTAAACTAGATAATTGGCAATCCCCAAAGAACAGGTAGGATCTGTTGCCTATATATTACTAGCTCAGGGCTATGTAATGGCCAGCACTAATTGATTTTCTTTCTTTCCAGTCATACAAGTATAAATCACAGTTAATAATTATCTCAAGTCATTTCTAAGATAGCGTCTATAGTAAGCATGCTGCCACTACGAGTAATACCTTTGATATGCTTTCCTCCTAGGAGAGACAGAAAAACACCATTCTTCATCCTGTCATTAAGCACAGACTGGAGATTTAAACGTGTTTAGCCAAAGCTCAGACTACAGTGGTATATGATATATAGCAGAAGGGACTGCATATATCTGAGTCCCACCAGAAATAAAAAGCAGACACTATTAAATGTAATGATCAAAATGCAGCCTCCCTGGCTCCCACCACACTCAACCACACTTAACAAGCCACACAACACAGCAACAGCTACCCTCACAAAACTTTGCACAGAAAGGGTGGCATAACTGCATTGTGGAGATCCAGGATTGTTAAAGCTGGTTAATTGGACCTTTAAAATGTATTAAAGGTCTACTGAAAAGCAGACTGTAACAGCCCCCATAGGAGAAGGGCCTTAATAGCTTTTCATATTTATGTATATATGTGTTTAGGTGCAATAAATACATAATAGAAACACTGCCATTTAAACATGTTAAAATAGGCATAGGATGAAAAACACTTTTTACAGAAACATAAGAGTGTATGGATGCAAGAGCAGCATTGGCAAGCACAAGGTTTAAATGTACAACACATAAACTTGCCCAAAGACCTTAAAAACAAAGCATCAATGCTTTTTGTTTAAAGACATTCTGCAACATCCCTGAATGGGATATAAACAACACAGCAGCCACAATGCTCTATCTCCTCAAACAAACAAATGACGTTAGCCAGCAATTGTGAGAGACTGATAGAAACCGAAATAATGTCCCAGACCTTTTAGAGCAGTTGAGCTGTGCTGGGTGCATATCACAGTGGGAAAGGCAAGCAAATCTGGCAGTAACACAATTTCCTTCTTTCAGAGCTGGCTGGTAGTGGCAGGAGTGATTCTGACATTAGCCTGCACCATGCTGAATGCCCACTGCCCTCATGGGCCAGAACAACAAGGATAAAACATTTGGATACAAAAAAGCCTCTTTCTTTTCACCATACTTTAACACAGGACTCCTTGGCCGGTATAACCAGGAACAGGTGCATCTGAATCAATAAAGCAAATGCATCCCACAGCACCCACACGGGTGTAATCATTACCGGCATTTAATCAGCAGGCTTCTTTATGTTAAGCTCTTTCCATATTTAAACGGAAGGGCTTATGGCAACTGAGGCAGGTAGACCAATTCCTGAATAAATCTAGACTATGTAGTGTCAGATTGAACATTTGGTCAGTGAAGCTATTATTTGTTTAACCAGAGGTGTGTTACCTTCCATAGCCTTTTTCCTTTTTTTCTTTCTCATTCTTTACTCAAGCAAAGCAAATGGGAGTTTCTCCCAGGGCAAGAACTGAGTTGAGTGCTAAGTCAGTCAAGTGCTCCTTTGTTTCAGGTTATATGAAATCAGTATTTATCTTATATTAATAAGATGTATGTAAAAATTGCAAGTCCTTTTGTCACAGTTCACCTTTCATAAAAATTCATACCAAAAAACTATGACAAATACGAGAATTTTCAGGTGGCCAGCCCTGGCCTGCCTCAAATTGGCAGAATTAGTTAGGATAATGGGAAAATTGCCTCTCATTCAGGTCAGTCAATCCCAAGACCGGTGCTAAATTGCATCCCACTTCCAAATAAGGAATGAAGTTTCTGGAAGGGGTTCCTGCCACAGAGGGGTAGCATCTCCACCCCCTGATTTCACAAGAAGTCTGGTGAGGGCCTAAGTCAAATGAGGAGAAAATTGGTCGTGTGTACTTTTGAAACTCTCTTTTGCTTTTGGACATCAGGGTACAGAGGTTCAGATGGGTGAATAGGTGGACCACAAACAATGATCTGTGCTTCCATATTTACTTAGGAACGCTGTACTTGGCAGCACATGTTTCCAGTGGCGGAAACCTCACTTCCTGATGTAAATATAATATTTGGCAGCAGTTAACATATACTCCCTGAAGAAAACCCCGCCACAGTTAGAACCCAACGTGCAAGGGAATTCAGTGTTCAGACAAACTGGCTAAGCTCTTATTTTTTGACAAATCTTACACCAAAATGTTCAATACAGAAGGGAGAAGGCTTAGGCACATAACCTAAACAGACTTCAGACTGCTGTTCCAAAAAACACTAAACAGCAACCATTGGCATATTTTCTTTGCATATGAATGAATTGCAATAATCCCTGAATAACAGCAGGTCTTTGGTTATTTTGTGGAATAAATATTTTCCTTGTGTAACACTGCCCAGTGGATTAAAAATCAAATGAAGTACAAGCCTGTGCCTACATTATCTAAAGCTCCAGGATCCCAGAAACCACTGTCTTGCACAGCATCACATGTGCAGTGCATCATTGAGAAATACCAAGGTCATATTTTACTCTGCTTCCTTCATCCATAGAAAAAAAGGTTTTTGGTCACCAAATAACCCCCATCTCCCTATTATACCTCAGAAATATGAAGTTTCCTTGGGAAAAATCATGAATTCTAATTTGGTTTTGAAGGAAGTAATCTTTTTTCTCGGTAGAGCTGATAAAAGCAGCAGCCTGTGATTACCAAATCTGAAGGTCATGTCACATTGAAATAACTAACCTATCCACACAGGGGATGGAAACTCTGCTGTCACCACCCATCATGGCAACTGTCAGCAAAATAAAAGCAGTGCCTCTCCCTGCCTTCCTGGTACATCCCAAATTGTCTGGATGATAAAGATAATTCTTAAGAACAAACAAACAAAAATCTGTAATGTGTGGATATACAAGTGAACTTTCAGAGAGGAGATAAACAGAGGTCACAAAAAAAAAAAAAAAAAAAGGATTTTAAGTAATAACCACATGTTTGCCACTGCAGGAATTTAGCCATGCTCGATTTAGGCAAGCAAGAAGGGAGGATGGTGTAGGTCTGAGAAGCCAACACATCACTGTGCGATGTTTCAGTGAAGCCTGGTCTTCCAGGAGCTTGAGCAGCTCCTCTCTCTTTTTTTTCGCTACTCCTAAACCACTCTCATTTTCCCTATTCCGACCCTTCCCCAGATGCTCCCAGCATATATCCCTCGTACCAGCACTACCTTCTGCCTTGGCACCTCTTCTCAGCCCAGCTTTGAAACACATGCCCTGGACACGGGAAAGCAAAGCACAGGACAGCAGTGTCAATTTCCCTTACCAGAGGCACGACTTGGGGATCTCCCTCCTCTTTCCAGACGTCAGTTTTCATTTAATTCTTCAGGACTTCATGTCTCTGAGGCCTCTGCACTTGCGGCCAGGCCTTTACCCCAGGAACTGCTCTGTGGGAGGCAGCATTCCATCGGCCAGTGCCTTCAGCCTCTCCTCGGGAAACAAAAACAGAAAATAACTACATGGTCGAGAACAACGCTTGTTAATAAATACCAGTAGTGCTGAAGCACTCCTCAACAGTGGTGGGAGTTGTGGATAAGCAGAAGTGCCCAGGCCCCACTGCCTGTCCAGCCTTCCCAGGAGCTGCCAGGGCAGGGAAGAAGGGGCAGTGACCATCCCGGGGGCGACACTCGATGTCTGCCAAACTGCGGGGAATGCTCCTGGCTCCTCACGGCAGCTAGCAGCCAAGAGTGCTGCCCGCAGGAAGATTCCTGCCACTTCCCCGGCCCTCACCAGGTGGCACCAGCATTCAGCCAGGATTCTAGCCGGGATTCCAGCCGGGCTGCTTCTGCTCACCCCTCAGGCACCCGGCGCTGGGCACTGAGCCTCACGATGAGACCTTCTGAAGTGAATGTAGCATTAAAAAAAAACACAAACCAAAACAAAATAAAACCCCCAAACATTCCTTGACTGAAAATTCCATACCTGAAAATCCTCTTTGTTTTTTTTAAACTACATGTTGCCTTCTTCCGTGCAATGTGAAGGGAGCCACAGCCGGCAGCTCTGGTGACCCAGCTCTGATTCGTGGCTTCATTTTCTGTGAACCTACTGCTTTTAGTTCCCTGTTGCTTAAACACTCTTATATTGTTAGTTTGATGCAAAATGGAGTGCAAGACTTGATTCGGTCAAAGCTTTTCTGAGCAAATCCAAGCAGTATAATTGTTAATTAAATCACATGAACTAATTAAACTGTTTAGAAAAATTTAAGAAATTGAAAAGCAAGTGAGAAAGAAAAGCCTTCTCCTTAATGGTGCTCTACTGAAGTGTGCACCTGGAATCGTGTATATGTTTTCCTCCTCTGAGTTTTTGCAGGTTTAAAAACAGCGTAGTCCCCAGATCTTTTGTCTTTGCACTTGATAACCTGATAAGGAAATAGCAAATGAGAAATAAAGCTTCTTGTGTTAATACTTAGGTAAACAGCAAGTGTTTGCCACACAGCTGCAGCAGCAGGCGCTTTGTGCAAGGGCCCACTAAGTGACATGTCCAAGGCTGGACTTGGAAGTCTGCTAGAAAGCCAGTTTTCTTTCTATTACAGTAAAGCCTGTGTGCAAAGTAAAGAGAGGAATAGATAGAAAATTAATTCTAAAAAATCACTTGATTATCCCTTAGGTCCTTCCTGCCATACTGCTCACAGATCTGAGGAACCTGAGCCTAGTGCCCTGAGCAACGTCCTGGGGAGGAAAGGAGAAGAGATGCTTCCCCCTAAGTGAGGATGCAAGTGGCTTCATCTCCGCTGAGAGCTGCTGGTGCTCCCCAGCCCCCTTTGCTGATCGATCCTCCTGTACTTGGTATCAAAGCACAGTGGTTTACATTTAAGCGGTATCTTTACACACAAAGGCCTCCACATGTCTTTACAGTCTTTGTATCTAAATTACATCACCTCCTGCTGAAATTCGAACAGATATGTTTGATATGCAAAAGCTGTGGTCTAATTAAAAGCACTGCAGGCTAGATTGCTCTGCATGCCACATTTAGATCCAAACAAGACTTGTTCCTGTATATTTCATGAGTTAAACAGCAGTTGCATGGAAGGAAAACCACATCATCAGATAACAAATGCAAGGCAGAAAGGACAACAATAATAATAACAATAACAACAACAACAATAATAATAATAATAATAATAGTCTAATAATAATAAATGCTAAAATCTTCATGACTTTGAAATTAATTACATAGCCCCATTTGGAATGAGACCACAACAGTGCTATCGCAGTTATGAACCAATAAGAATTAAAGGTTCTGCTAAGGTTTTGTACATCTTTCGTTAGTTGTCAAAGAAATTCCAGAATTGCATTTGACATCCCATTTCGTCTTGGAATATATATTCCCACAATCTCGTTAACTTTGCATCCTTCTCTTGAAAGGTCTTCATTAAGGTTCATACTATTAGAAATTACTTTTTACATTAAATAAAGACTGTACAATTGCAGTTTCTAAGAAATTCAGCATGTAGAAGAGGAAACAATAGAACTTTTTTGTTGACTGAACACAACCAATATTTTTTTCAAAAGGAACTTTTAGACTTTTGTCTTTAGACGTTGTGCTTTGAAAAACAGGGCAGGTTTCACATACGATGACGTTCATGCTAATAGATTGACTGAGGTAACTGCAATGAAGAATTAAAAAGTAATTACTGCCTCATAAATATTTTTCTCTTTTAAAAGAACCCATATCTTAGTGTTATGACCTGCCCCTGAAGCGAGGGTAACTCAGGTTTTCCTTAATAGATCCCTTGGGGTGGATTAGACTGAAACAACACTGAATGATTAATCTTCGTAAATATATATATATATGTAGGGTTTATTTTCGAACAATTTGATTGCAATGGAAAGGAGATATGTAGCTCTTTTGGTTATTATCTGCAGGAATACAGCAATATAAAAGCATAAAAACAGCAAGAAAATACATTAAAAATGAAAGAAAGAGAAAGAAACGATAAGAATACAAAGATGTCACCCCCCCCATGGAACCTGCAATGAGCTGTTGGTTAAGGTCATGGTTGTAGTCCTGATTCATTAGAGGTGGGGATGAAAGGCCCCAGAAAAGAGTCTGTGGGCACTTTGGGCGTCTTTGATGGTTTATGACCCCTTCTAGAACATGACAGCTTCCTCTCAGGTCAGCGTACATGAGCCAAATACTCGCCTCCACAAATGGCTGATTGTTTCGAGTCATTAACCATTATTAACATTTCGGTCTCTCATGCAGAGTGAAGCAGGAACACTAGGAAAGATTTTCCTTTCAATGCAATTAACTCATACTGTCTGTTAGGGAAAATGAGTCACAGAAACACAGGTTGAAAAAGACCTTCAAGACCATCAAGTCCAACCTGTGCCCTAGCACCTCAACTAAAGCATGGCACATCCAATCTTTTTTTAAACACTTCCAGGGATGGTGACTCCACCACCTCCCTGGGCAGACCATTCCTTTCAGTAAAAAACTTTTTCCTAATATCCAACTTGAATTTCCCTTGGTGCAGCTTAATAGAGATTTTTTTTTTCGCAAAAAAATCTTTGTGGGACATTGCAATGGTTTTTAAGAGTTCAATATCATTTGTATGAAGACTATCATACAATGTGTGTATGCTCATACTTGAATCAGGAAATAATCTGGTATTTCACAGTTTTCAGATAACTATAAAACATTGTTTATATTTCCAGAGTTTTCCTGTCTTATACTTTATATATTCCATAAAACTTCTGGAATCTTTCTTATGTCTACACACCTGAACAGAGCACAGAAAACTTAGTACCTCTGTGAGTAGAGTGCAAAACTGAAGCCAGAGCCAGCCACTTCTGTAAGGAGCCCCATAGTACATACCTACGGTTTCAGTGAACAGAGGTATCTGAAATATATTTTAATTAATAACACTCTTCACAGGTGAGCAGAGGAGAGAGGGAAACAGAAGAGAAGGAGACAAGACTACAACCCAAGGACATCTTAGTAAACTAAGATGTTGAAAGAACAGTGCTAGAAATGTAGGAGAAACTACAGCAGTTAAAGTCACTCTGGTGAGCTTTGAGACACTCAGTGCAGCAGCCTGCTGCTATCACAGGCCATCTGCTCTTTACAGTCAGGAGCCACTCAAGGCAGATGAATATTATGTTCAAGTACTGAAAAAAATTTAATTTGGATAGATAGGAAAAGTTGTGGCTGCTCCTTGTGAGGGCAGAACCACAGAAGAAATAGAATTTTGCACAGACCTAAGATTTTCTTCTATTTGCAGCTTCTGTAAAAAGGCTTTTTCCATTTTAATTTGCCAGTGCACAACCTAAATAAATATGTGGGTAATGGCAGTCCCTATAATACTGGAGACATGCCGGAAAATACTTTGTTCAAAAAACACTCAGTAGAACAAAAATACACTTAAATCACAGTTAGGAAGCCACAGAGTTCAATCACATTTGACCAACTTACTGAATGCAGATTCAAGCTTGCTGAAGACAATTTGTTGAAACCCAGTGAATACCTGACAAATGATGGTGATGCAGAGTCAATGCCATAAAAGAGCATTTTTCAGATTAATTCTTTGGTAGTCAAAAATTTTCTGTTGTCAGTGCACCCTGATCACCAACATTTTCACAAAACTTCGTGGCCAGCACACCTGATGGTCTAAGCTCTGTTTAAACTAACAGGGACTTGAGTGCTTTGAAAGCCTGTGTTCAACTTTTGGCTGACACCCAAAAATCACAAAGAGCATTGCCTCTCACAACACGGGGAGTTCTCTGAAGCTGAGCAATGGTATGAGTATGGCTTTCAGGAGCTGCTGCAAGTTGCTGTTCTACAGTAGAAAATGGGAGCTTAACAACCCCCACCTATTGATCTTTCTGAAAAGAAGTCACCAGTGTCACAAAGACTGCAAAAGCCAGTGTGTCTAGCAAAGAGAATGGCTCCTGTGCTCAGCTTAAAGCCTGGAAAGGGCTGAAGAAAACTTTATTCTGACTCTTAACCATCCCCATGAATGACCCTTGGATATGAATTACACTGAGCTGGATAAAGAAAACAAGCACTTGGCATAAATGTAAAAGAAGGAAGAGATCTCTCGTGTGTTTTTCATTCCCTGTTCTATTAATTTCTTGATGTTGGTACTTCACTGTGTCCCAGTAGTCATTGCCCTTGTGCCACAGCCCTATTTTAATATACAACTTGTTGGCCCTCCTCAGAGCACCTGATTTTCACAATCTGCTTTCAGATTTTACCCAGCAAATCTCCCTTCCTCGCAAAATCTCCTTTGTCATCTTTGCTATCTTTTCTCCATCTCTTCCCATCAAACAGATTGTTTCCCAAGCCTCCCACTCCAGGTTGCCTGGTGTGTTGTACTGGTGCTGTGCTTTGTTTGCAGTCTGTCATCCCATTGCAGTCAGCCCCAGCCCAGGGAAGGCATCACTAGAAGGCAGAGAGCAGTTATATTTCAATATATTTCGATTTCAACCTGGTGGAGGTTGCCCAAGCTCCCAGTTCTGCTCTATTTTCCACTCTCCAGCTGTACCTCTGCACACAACCAAGATGTGCCTCCTACACTGCACTCGGGGCTCAGCGGACAGGTTTGTGGGGAGAGGATCCACACCCTGCAGAGCTCTAAGTTGGGGAAAACCCACAGGACACATCTATCAGGAGCAAATCCTTAAGCAATGCAGTCTTGAGAACCAAGTCTGTGCTGAATACAAGTGTGCTCTGCTTGTACTTTAAGGGCTTATTGTTACTATTTTTTTATTTTGGCTAAATGTGCTTGGTTTGCCATATGTTCAGCAAACAGCCTTTTCACCTAATGGCTACCATCATGCCAAATCTCAAAGCAAAGAAATTTCAGTGATCTTTTAATATAGAATAAAATATTGCCCCCCACCCCCTCACTTGGCTTTAATCTGGAAAAAAATTACATCACTATTTTTTTTTAACTTCTATTTCACAGGTGCATGCCTGTGCCATCTCAGCATGGTCAGTCTCATTCTAAATGGTTAATGCTTGGCTAAAATGTAAGCATCTAAAAACAGGATATTACAGCAGAAAACCGGATAAGTGCAGTAACAGTAGGAGCTGCAAGGCCCTTCCCAGCTGTCCCTCTCCCCCGCCCATCACAACAAATAGAGATAACATCTTAGTGCATTGTGTCTAGTTAAAACTGTGCAAGAAAATCGACAAATTTAATGCAGATTTCTGACTTGGGGCAACTTTTGATTGTGATTACCAGTGGTACAAAAGTTGACATGAACAATCAGAACTCTTGTGGAAAGAGTGCATCTCGAAGGCTTTCTCACCAATACCACCAAAACAGCATTTCTCTCCCTCATCCCAAAACAGGGAGTGGCCCATGATGGTATGGAGAGACTCCAGGCATGGAGTCACCTCCTTTCCCACTTGCAATTTTCTGGCCAACTGGTGGGTTCACCTTTGCTGTGCCCTGCAAGGCAGAAGGTAAGCACTCATCCCAAGAGGCGATCAGCCAAGGAGTGAGATGATAAGAAGTGACAATTTCTACCTTCATTCCCTTCCACACCATTCATTTGTGAACGGAGGAGGAGGGGACCACATTTGCCACTGATACATGCAGATGGCCCTGCCTGTGTGAGCACATGCACACCCAAGATGAAACCAGCCCAATATTTGCACAGTTGTGGAGTTAGGGACACAGTAGCTTTAACTTTAAAAGTTCAGATTCTCTGTTCCCTCTGTGCAATGATGCATATAGGAAAATGAAGGGGATTGTGTTTCTCCCTGACTCTTGACCTACCCTGAAACCAGCACACTCTCTTTATTAGATTTCCATTTAACTTTCTGTTTTAATGTAGACATGCCTGGAGCTTATAGCTCAACAAGAAGCTGATCTGCTTTTCCATTGCATTTAGCTGCTCCTTCACCAAATCTCAACATGTCCCAAGTCATGGATGCTTCTTCCCTGCTTTAAAAGAAGGAATCCATGTTTCCCAGAAGAGTCATGGAAAGAAGGGAACCACTATGATAAGCCACATTTCTTCCTGAAAGGGAGAAGTAGCAAAGAAAAGAAGAAGGAAAATTGCTGATGTAGGATGTGTTCATCCTATTAGCCTAGCAACAAAACACACTGGAAGGCAACAGCGCTTTCAGCATTAAACGCACTGAAAGTCCTTGTGTCAACAAAACAAAACAAAACTGCATCTGTGATGGGGAAATTTCACCTTCACTTGATGGATGCTATTTTGCCAGTGCCACCACTAGGGAAATAAATCCAGCAATATCCATTTTATGTGAGTCTCTATTTACCATAACAAGATAGATTTGTTCTGGAAATTTTTTTGTCAATATATCCTTTGTTAGGCATTACCTTCATCTCCTAGCAACAGTGTGGGGAAATCCATCAGAGACATGGAATTTAACTGCAAAATAGGATGGCTCACTGTAGCTTGTACGCTTTTGGAAACCTGCACTGGCATGCAGATACTCTTGTGCACTTACACTGTTTATGTCCATTGACTGACAAATCAAACTACTGCATGAAAACTGGGGAAAAAAAGAGAACAAAACAAAACCAAAACCACACTCTTTCTCCCATTAAAAACAAATTTACTGAAATAACTGCTCTACTTCTTGCTCTTGGGAAAATTCTTTCACACCCATGCACATTGTCCACACTTTCGGGGACATTGGATACATACACACACATCACATTTAAAATTTTTGTGATGACACTTGAAATGTTTAAATGTCATCAAAACATAGTTTTTACAGCCTCAGAGATTTGTGCAGTAATTTATTATTCTTGTTGTACCTTTTCCTAAAGGTACAAGAGGAATAATAAACCTCTTGCAAACAACACAGTCACAACAAATAGGTACAGAAGATGGCAATACTCCACAGGTGCCTGTGCATTTCAGATCATGTACCAAACTCTGCTTTTCTTCTTCCAGAGAGAACCTGTACTCCATTTCAAGGAAGTTAAGGGTGAGCTAAAATGCTTTTAAAAGTCTCTAAGGGATCTCTTGCAGCTGAGCTCTGCAATACCCCTTTGATCTGCATGTCATCCTGCTGGCTGTTTTTCAAGGTTGGATTTGTCCCTCAGGCTGGTCCCAGGAGGTGGCTCCTCGCCTGGGGTGGAATTGACATTGTTCCAGCTCAGCCCCTGCAAGCACAGAAAAGAAAGGGATGGTACTGCAGCCTTGTGGTTTGTCTGTAGCATAAGAAAATGGGAATTCCCTGTCTATCCCAGCCTGACCACACCTGGAGTACTGCAGCTGATGAAGCTCAGCCATGTCTCAGGACACTCCTTGAGGGTGTGAACATCTTGGTTTCAATGGCCACTGGGCTCCAGAAATACACAGGCTGCAAGAGCTGGTCTAGGGTGTGGAAATACTTTGGGGGAATGACTGAGAGGATTTCCTTTGCTCCCCAGTTCCCTGAGCACATTACCACATATAGAAGTCTTCACATAAGTGAGGGTGACTCATCCTAATGATCCCCATGAGGCAGCACTGTCTGAACCAGTCTGTCACCTTCAACAAGTTCTTATGGACACAATTCAAAGCCCAATAAAAATTCCTGTGAAGTGTGGGTTTACCCCCATACTATATGAGAAACCTGATTTTGTAAGTAAATTACAGACTTTAATCGCCTACTCTAGCACAAAAACAATTTGTTATTTGCCAACCAGGTAAGAGGATTATTTCTGTGCCTTTTACCATGTCTTCATAAAGGGGACACTACAGTAGGAGGTTGCCTTAAGATGTGCATAATGTCCCACACATTGGAAATCTTCCAACGTATGTTGTAGAGGGTTTTTTTAATAAAAGAAGATGTGGCCCAGAGGTACAGTCAAGCATTCTGGGGGACTGAGGTAATGTGCTGTTCTCAGAGATCCTTATTAGTTCGGCTGGGGAGAGAGGAGGCAGCTGAGGGGACACCTCCCTGTGACAGAGCCAGCCTGAGCCCGAGGCTGTTCCTAGGAGGACATTAACAGCATCACCAGATCAAAAGGACTTTAACTATGCCTTATAGATGTGCAAGGGCTGTAGGGGAGGGTAAATTGGCAACAAGGCAAGTAAAGAGCTCCCAATACACAACCAGTTATTCAGATATCTGCTGCACTCTGAAAAGGCTGAGGAGACAGGTGGGGGAGAAGAACAGTTTTGGCAAAAGTCTGCATTTCCAAGGGAAAAATAGCACCACATTACTGGGTATTGCTGCTGCATGGGGGAAATCTGAGCAGTGACCCAAACTCCCTTCTCCCTGTCTCTGGAATGAAAAGACTTTTGCTGCAAGGAAATGCCAAGAGCTCTTTTCACACTGCCTGAACCCTCAAACATTAGTAGAAGACACAAGAACCATCCCAAGTAAAATCCCTTCTTTGAAAAGACATTGATATTGTTGTTTATGACTTGGGCATAATGATTTCAGTCAATGTGAATTTATTTCCATCTAAGCTGTGTTTGTTCTCGAACTTCTTGCTATTGACTCGCACACATGTTCAGTATACAGAGCAAACACTTTGGTGTGAAACAACATCATACACAATGAGTCATCTGTGCTCTGGTCCACAGCCATCCCACAGAGAGCTGGGGCTGTCAGTAACTCTGTCAATTGCAAACATAGCTACAAACACTCAGAACCAGACAGTTATCTTGTATAACACCTTATGGAGACTCTGCCTTAAGCAAACAGGAGCCACGGTAATGTATTTTTGGAAGAGCTAGAATAGAAAGAATATTTGGTAAGGAAGAAGGTTTTGGACAAGTCATGTCTACGCTGATGCATCTGAGCAAGATGATTATAAAAATAATTATAAATTAACCTTTGACTTACAGAAGAGCCTGTCCTGGTTTCTATGGTGATGTGCAGCTATCATCAAGCATTAACTTCAAGTGTACAGAAAAAAAATACATTTACTCATCCTGGGGAATAGCACTAAATAAATTAACAGTGTTAGCTCCAGGCCTCCAGGCCAGTGAAAAAGGGGAGAAAAGGGTGAAGAGGGGCACAGGAAGGCAGGAGAACCGCAGAGGAGATGACAGAAAAGAAGGGAAAGGGAGTTGGGGTATGTCCTATAGTTATAGTTTTATAACACAGGGGAGAGCAGAGGAGGTGAAGAAGGACAAGAGAGAAGGGCAAAAAAGAGGTGAGAGCAGTGTGTAGAGATGGACAGGCAGTGACCAAGGGGTTTAAAGGTGTGTAAAGGGGAGAAAGAAGGGTAATGAAATCAAAGAATGTCAAAAAAAAAAGGCAGAACAGGGCAGATCTGGGGTGAGTGCTGCAGAGAACAGCAAAGAAGGGCAAAAGATTGGCAAAGAAGGGTGAAAAAGGAAGAGAAGAATGGCAGAAAAGCAGAGAAGAGTGAAGATGAGCGGAGGTTAAAGAAGGGCATAGAAAACAACAGAAGTGAAAAGAAGGTCAGAGAAGTTCAAAGAATGTCAGAGAAGGTCAGAGAGAGCGGGGCAGATGGAACAGAACAGCAGAGAAGAGGGGTGGAGATGGAGGAAGAAGACAAAGGATCAGGAAAAAAAGAGAAGGTCAGAGAAGGCTGAAGAAGGGCAGAGACAGGAGGTAGGCAGAGAAAGGAGGGAGAAGAAAAAGAAAAGGCAGAGAAGAATGAAGGACAGAGGAAATGGGCAGAGACAGATGGGCAGAGGAGGGTGCAATGGGGACTGAGAAATACAGAGAAGAGTGAAGGAGAAAGGTGAAGAATGACTCAAAGTGAAGAACTCTGAAAGATTGCTAATTCACTATACCAATACTGGCACTAAGAGTGTACTAAGGAAATTCATCCTGATCAGAGTTGCTTAAGGATCCATGATTAACAGAGTGAGCCTCATTTCCCTCAATAATATACACACACATACCTATATCTGAATCAACATCTGTATGCATTTTTCAATCTGAATGGAAAACGTGGGAGTTTTGCTCTCCACTTTCCCAACCCCATTCCTTCTGATCTGGGAACAGAGAATTCAAATCTACTCAGCCCTGTCACTGCAAACAATTTCCAAACCATCTGCTATCTAATAAAACAACTCATCTAGACAAACCCCAAACCAGGCAACAAATCTGATATTGTACTTGAACTCATCTAAATATTAACAATCTGCCATTGCTAACCTGTCATACTTCTTCACTGGGAAAAGACTCACATTTACGGTCTCAGGCAGCAGGACCAGAAATGGGAAAGGTTTTTTTTCCATTGTTAGATACAGGAAAGCTCCTGAGAAGATGGGGACAGGATCCAGTCAGCCCAGCCTGAGCACCATTTACACCCACTCAGTCCATGCCTGTGAAGGCCGTGAGCAGTGGAGAGAGGTGGGTGCTTTTGAAGGGACCCATCTGCTCACAGTGGAGCTCCTGAAGCAGGTTGGGAGATAGTCACATAGCTGGGGGCCCATCAGTCTTGCCTACTCCCATAAGATGGAGAGCCCGGTGTATTCAGGATTTGCTAAGAAATTGCTTTTGATTCACTACATCTGAGAGAGCTGAAACAGATCTCAGGTTCACTGAACTCAGGCTCATTTGTGAGAATTAGATTAAAAATATTGTCTGTCTCCAATGACATCAAAAATAAGCTTTGTGTTGTGTGAGCTGAGAGGTTATCTTTCCTGTTCCTCTTGAGTATTTTTTTTCTCTGAGTTGATTTGAAAAGAAAGTTCTCATCTTGATGACAGAGCTCTTAAATACTCAGAAGCACTGACCAAAGCTGGCTCCAGTTTCTGAGCATCTCACTGTACAATTCAGAGCCAAAGTCAGAGGGTGGCAGTCTTTCCAGGGAAGGGCCACAGGGGCAAGAGATAAGTTGAATTCCAGCTGCTTCAGAGAAGAGGTTTTGAAGCTTTTTTTTTTTTCCCCTCTTAGGAAACCAGGGAAATCAATTTATGGAAGTATGTAAGCTGTTAAAAGGCTTTTCTGCATCTTTTTTTTATTTTATTTAGTGAGTCAGGAGAAAAAAAAGGCAAGAAATAAAAAGCATAGTGCTATAAGACTTAGACATGGGTTACTTGTCTGGAAGCTCTTATTCCCTAGTACTTATATCAGCTTGGTCCAGTAGAGCTACATCCAGAAAGAAAGTATCTCTGGTAGGGTTTGACCCAACACCTTCTTTCATTCTTCCACCACTCGAGCTGAGCAGCAAGAGAAATTGAATTACTAGGAATTAGGCATCTATTTTCAGTGAGAGCTTTTGACTAGCCTACAGGGCCGGTCTCCCTCAGGATGCCATCTTACCTGTGATCAATGGAATGGTGTTTATCTATCCAAGGTTTTGCTCAAACATGCAAGTCCAAAACTCTCTCTCACATGTGAAGGCAACAAGGGAGGATTTGTGGGAGGGAGAGAAGTTGGTCAAATCTCTCCTGGGTGCCTTTGGGCTGGGCAGTGGCCAAGTCCCACAGTATGCCTAGAAAGGCAGTTTTGATGAACGACCTATCCCAAAAATATCCTGGTACCAGGTGGGTGAGTTTTCTTCCCAGAAGAGAGCAAAGAGGGATATAGTGAATAGGGACTAATATGTGCCCTCTAATATGGGAAAAGTGTGTGGCTGAGGCACACTCAAAAACACACTTGGGTCCTCCCATGAAATGCAGACAAACACTGACAAAGAGTGATTATTCAAGATACAGGCCATCAACTTCACTACTATGAGAAATCTGTGATCTTCATTCTAAGTACTGAGCTGGGTTTGAGCAGCAGCTCTTCCCAGTGAAACTGAGCTTGGTTTTGAGAAAAAATATTGGTGACCTGGTAGACACTAATCGGGAACAGAGAAGCATATTTGGACAAGTGTAGTGAAGTGAGTAGTTATTATCAGCCTGGGTTATCACTCTGATGGGATGATAAGAGAAAGTTTATGATCCTTAGTGGTTAAAGAAGGAATCAGACAGCTGTACCCACCAGCAGCATCTCCTCTGCAATAGGCATGGATTTGTTATAATGATGATGGATTGAGTCATTAGATGTTTCGAGATTCTTTCATGATATAACATTGCTGCTCATTAAACCAAGCCTAGGTGAAGGAAAGGCACTGAGAACTGGAAAAAAGAGAAGAGCTAGTAATTAAATCTTGCTGGGTTTGGTAACTGGAATTAGAATGAAACAATTGACTGTTTGGAAATGGATTCTGCAGTAACTGGATGACAAATTGCAGGACAACCATGTCACCTTTAGCAGCAAGGGCAACACTTAAAAACCTATTTAAATTCTAAGAATTATATCTATATTGATTAGAAATTACAGTCAATTTAGCAGTTTCCTTGTAGCAAAGTGGAAGGAAGCTGTTGCCCTAAACTGTGGTGTTATAAACACATTCAATTTTGATCGAACTGTTACCAATGTAAACATATCAGTATAATGAAATTTAAGTAGTAGCAAGAACTGTGGTACAAAGTTCTAGCCAGTTATGCCAAGATAATAGATAGAATTCTAAAAAGTATTGATCTTCAGTGACTAATAGGCTGCTTAATTCAGGGAGAAGGACTTACACAGTGAAGAACTGAAGATTAAAAAAAAATTAATAGCAAACCTGAAGTGTTGCTTCAGTGCATGCTTGAAATATCACAAGATGTTGGAAAAGCTCATTTACAAATTAATATTCCTTTCATATTTATGAAGTATGAGAATCTAGGGTACTATATCTGGTATTGCTACATAGAATATTGTAATGATATAAATTAGACATAACTGTACTGTAAGGGTTATACACTTATATCTGAATATAAAGTAAGAATGTAATTCTCTTTAGAGAGAGCAAAAATTATGTTTTTTCTTTCCTTTTTCACTTAACACCATATATCATGTGTTTATGTCCTTCTATTTTTCCATTTGTAAGTTGGAGCTAATATTGCTATGACATTTAAAAGGACTATTCTGAGAAAAGAGCCATAAAAATAACAGAGAATTCAGCTATTGGAGCACTGATTACCATCTTAATTATTTTTCTCATTACATCTGATACGATGGAAACACTTGCTGTTTATTTTCCATCTGTGAAAGCTATGCCCAGTTCAAATTCAGATTTCTGCCCTAAAGATAACTCTGGGAGAAATGCTTCTAGCCTCTACATCCAGCAAGTGAGAGGTGAGGGGACCCTTACCCAGTTGTAAATACTGATAAATGCACTCCCAGGTTTCACAATGCAGGGTATGACCCAGCTGCAAGTCACTCAGCCACAGCAAGACAATAACTGTGCTCAGAGGAAGCCATCAAAGGCTTCCAAAAGAAGCCTGCTCTGAGATGAAAGAGAAAATTATTACAGTAATCAACTCTGCTAAGAGAAAAGGAAAACTGTTTCTCTTTGGGAAAATTTCCAGTGTTGAAAAAAGTGGGGGGAGAAGGCGAGAAGGGAAGATAAGGTCTCACATTTTCAATTGATTGTTCACATCTAACAAAAATAGCCCCAGCCTGTTCCCATTGTCCTGCAGCTGCTGGCTTCATCACACTCATTGTGCATTTCCTCATGGCTGAGCAGTGCAGTTGCCCAGTTTCCTCTCCTTCATTTCCTAACAAGATCTGCGATGAACTGTAGGAAAAGCCAGCATCCCTCCTAAACAATGCCTTTCAAGTTTCCCTGGGTCCATCCAGAAATCCAGGCTACTGTCTTAGAGCAAAGCAAAGCAGTTTCAGACAAGTCCCAGTGCTGAATCCTGTCCCGAATCACGATCCTGTCACTTGCATTTTTTTATTTATTTCATTCCTGGGGCACACTTGCATTTATGTGGACTTCAAGTTTGCTCATAAAGTGACAGGAGAAGTTTCCTGCACTCAAGACCAAAACATCTTGAGAAAAGAATGTGCACAAAGATGTGAACATTTTGTTTAAAAAGGTCTCTCTTCCCCCTATGTATTTCACAGCCAGTTTTAATTTTCCAAGGAGACATTCCTGCATATGGGTTTTAGATATAGAGCAAGATGTGAGAGGCCTTCCTCCTCATTACTTCAGTGCTCTTGGAGCCATTTAAATGGAAATATCAAACTCACTTGGTATGGCCAGATTGGTCACAAACCTGCTTAGCCCTTGTGGAAAGAAGCTATAGAAATCAAATTATCATTCCCCAAGAAAGGTACAGAAATTAAACATCACAGCATAAGACTGAAAGGTTTGAATCATTCCTACAAATGTTTTAGAGTTTATTAAACCCTCTTAAGCTGAATTTCTCTCTGCCTTTCATTCTATCCCCAAGAAATTAAGGAACTATTTTCTACAAAGAGTTTACAGAGACCAGTATTTTGCATCTATACCCTCCTTCCAACATGGATACCAAATGCAAGCTGCTTTTCACACCATGTGATGCTTCTTTTTCTTTAAGAAATGTTTTCTTCATTGAGGAGTTCCACTTCAGCAGAAATAACACCAGATGTTTCAGATAAAACCAGCCGAGAGAAAGATTTCCTCTTTCACGGAACCACAGAATGGTTTGGGTTGGAAGGGACCTTAAGGACCATCCAGTTCCCACCCCTCTGCCATAGGCAGGGACACCTTCCACTAGAACAGGCTGCTCCAAGCTGTAAGGAATAAAATTCACCCAGAAAGTTTTTTTTTTTTTCCCTCTAGCATCAGGTTTGTGTGCTGTTAACAAAAGCCTTTACAAATGTTATTTCCCAATTGCTCACCTAGCTCTGCTAGCTCAGGTCATTCAGTTGTTAATTTCCCTACCTCAGTCCCACTGGGCTCCCTTCTCCCTTGCGTTGTCGGGCACATAGCTGCTCCCAAGATTCATGCAAATTTGGGAAAACTCCGTGGAAAAAAAGAAATAAAACCCTAACAACGAGCCAATGTAGCACCCCGAACTACAAGTGACACCCCCAAGCCGGCAGAGAGACTCTTTGGTCTCTCACCATAACTTCAATAGACCTGGACTGGTCAGACCCCTGCCTAGCTGGGAGCCGACAACAGACTCTCCTTTGGCCCTTGCGAGGAAGAAATTCCAGCTCTGCCGTGAGACAAAGCTGCAATCCTCCTCTTCTGCGTCGTCCATCGGGAGCAGCGGGGGGTGCGCGCAGCCTCTGGGCCCCCACCCAGAGCTGATCTTAATAAAGGCTTAAAAAGGGAGATATGTCTCCTGGCCCTGATTTTTATTCATAACAAAGCTCCATCTAACCTGGAAATGAACATTTCCAGGGATGGGGCACCTACAACTGCGTTGGGCAACCTGTGTCAGTGTCTCACCACTCTTGCAGTAAAGAATTTCTTTCTAATGTGTAATCTAGACCTACTCTCTCTGTTTGAACCATTTCCCCTTGTTTGAATTCCTCAGTTTGAATCCATTTCACCACGCGCTCTTCTGAGAAGTCCTTCTCAAGCTTTCCTGTAGGCTCTGTGAAAGGACACCGTAAGGTCACCCCAGACTCTTCTCCTTTTCAGGCTTTCAGTCTGGCTTTCAGAGTGCTTTGTTTTTATACTCTACTGTTTGTCAATACTTTAAATGTTCTAGATTAAATCAACTTGAACGAAAGCCTGTGGGTGAAACAGAATTAACTTCTGGTGAGAAGTGCTGGATAAAAGGTCCAGACACCTACAGACCAATCTCAAGGCTATTGTGAAGCTCCCTGCCCTCATATTTTATCAAGAAATGGCCCTTCAAGTGCAATTTTCTGACACTCAGGTGCAGGTGAGCCTTGCACACAGCTGAAGGAAAGAAGTTGCTTGGGAATAATTGTCAAAAGGGAAGAACACCTGTAAAAGTATCCTCAGTGAAAAATAATTTTTCCATCCTCACTCCACCCTCAGGAATCTGTACACTTCCTGGATGGGTGACTTGTTAGCCCTGGAAAACCAGCCAAACAGATAACCTACACTTCGGTTCACCTTATTTGCTGCCAGGTCTTCAGTCTCAAAACCACTCAGTGCTCAACAATTCTCAATCCAAATGTCAGCCTTCTCCTCTTTCCTCTGCTCAAATATTTTGCGTAGTTTAGAGCAAGGAAAACCTTTGTAAGCAATTTCAGAGCTGTTCACAGCCCCTGCTGCAGACCTTTCCTGTTCACACTCAACCCTTGAAACATTTATTTGGACTCTTAAAGAGGGACTTAATGACACATCAAGCCTTTAAGAAAAGCTGAGAGGGTGAATAAATGCTTTTCTGTGTTTCAAATTTAAAAAGAAGAAGGGATAGTATAATGACCAGCCTGTGAATTATCCATGAATGCAGGCAACACCTCACACAAAGCTCATTCAAGTACCTGAAATGCACAAACTAATCAGGGTCTTAAAATTGCTTATAGGCTCTATTCAGAGTCTCTTTTTACTGTAGTTTGACCTAAATTCTCTAATAGTCACCAAACCCCCTCCATTTGACTGGAGAGAACATAAAATAAGCTCACTTCAAATGCTGCCACTAATGCTCTGGCATGGATTTTAGCAGCTTTTCCAATACTTTAGTTCAACATCAGAGCAATGGAATCATTCTCCCTGTCTTAAGTCCCTTGAATTTGTATTCCAAAAGAAAGAGGAAACTAGGGAAAAGAGGAAAAAAGCATTAATTAGATAACAACAGGGGGAAAAAAATCCCCAACAAAGCAGTTACCATATCTACCTCATCAGCTATATGGTTGTTTCAAACATGCAATACTTCATTAAGTTGAACTAAGACCACTAGAGACCAATTAATATTGATTAAATGTGAGGAAAAAAAGAGAGATGACATTAAATAAATGTCAGGATGATTCCTACAGTATAAAAAGTGAACTGCTGTTTAGGCAAGTCATTTTCTTCTAAGTTTATCTAAGCCTAGTTAAAGAAGGAAGTAAATTTGTTCAATAAACAATTCCTATTGATCTTGGGAGATGTAGATATAAGAGCAAAGAACAGGTGTGCAAATGGATGGGGACTGTGGCTATGTTCTGATGTGCACAGAGAAAAATCGTCCAGAGAAGTTATCCAGTAAGATCTCCTCCTAATCCCTTCTTTCTTGGCTATTTCTTGGACTAAATTATGCATTTGTTGTTCCTAAAAATCTCTAAATCCTTACAGATATTTTTCATTACTATGGTAACTGTTTACAGAGGAGCTGGTGATACAATCAGAGGCAACCATCACTAGACAAACTAAATCAATCATTGTTTTATTAGTTTTATTGGCTCCTTCATACTCACACACAGAGCTAAAATTGGAAACAGAAAGTCTGCTTGCTCTGGGGCCTGAGGAAATTTGCACCTCAAGTTGGATAGGCTGCCTAATGAGAGGAACTGGTCTTTATATCCCACCCAAACCAGTCATATCAACTGTCTAAAAATATTGAGTCCTCCAACAGAGCACAACTTATTTAGTTTTCCTGCTACATCTTACTCCTCAGGCATGCCAGGGTAAGCCTTCAAAAGGCTGTGCTTGAAATGCCCAGCTAACTCTGCCTGAGCTGAGCCAAGAACTGGAACAAGCCAAGCCTTGTGCAAGGAGATATTCACATCTGGCCATGTGCACAGCTGCTGTATTTTAGCACCTCATGCTTATGCCTCCATCAGGCTTAGGAAACTAAATAGGGAAGCTCCAGGATGAGTTTTGAGGAAGACATCCCTATTTCGTGCTTACGGCTTTGCAATTACAAAACTCTTTGGAGATCGCAAATGTGGCTTTAAAATGTCTTAGGCTGGCAGAAGATTTTGTGAAAAACACGGTTCACTTTTATGTAAAAGTTATAAGTTTAATAAAAATAAAATAGACAATTAGGAGACAAAGAAACAAAGCTTTTCGGCTGAGGTGCTGATATCAACAAGATCAGCACACCGTCTCTCTTCAGATCCTTTGTTTTAAGGACTTCTGTATTACAATATTTAAATAAGCTTATGCATGATTCAAATATTCATTTTGGTTTCAAGACCCCCCTTAAATATACAGTTTATTTATGGGACTCCATGCAGTCTGGGGGGACGTTGTAAATCTGTCTT